>BMAU01020518.1:0-136245 GCA_019973935.1 Trichonephila clavipes
TCTCTACATTTCGATAATACTTTCTACTTTCATGAGAATTTTGCTCCCTCGTTTTCCCAGATGACAAAACTATTACTACTCTATATCGGGATAAAAGTTCTACTTGCATGAGGCTTTTTATTCTTCGATCACCCAGATGAACTAACTATTGGCTCCCTACAAAGGGATAAAAATATCTACTTCCATCAGGTTTTTTTATATTCGCTCGATTACCCAGATGAACAAACTATCGGTTCGATACATTGGATTAAAAAATCTACTTGCATGAATCTTGCATATCAGCTCGATTGCCCAGATGGACAAACTATTTGATCGGGATATATATTTACTCCCATGAAGGTGGCGCAACAGTAGCGCAATTAAAGAGATTTGTTCGACAAACAAGTTCTTGTGAATCTGTAGCTCTTCACTGCTCTTCAAGTTACTTAGCGATAGGAAACTTAAACGGAGAAATTATATTCTGTGTTTCAGATGGTGATGTTAATCCGTTGACGGTTCCCGAGGTAATAAAATCAAGTGCAGAGAGGGACAGCAAGACGAGAGCTTGAAATTGATTTTGTTTCTCAGTTTTTGGAATTAGGAATTTGATAAATTATGCACGTTTATAAGTGAAAGAGAAATCAGTGATTTATAAGGTGCGAAAGATGGTTAACAAACATTTTGTGGGGGAATGTTAAACTTTTATTTTAATTAGTCTGTCCTGCTTCTTTTAAAAGATGTTTCGTTCTTTAAATGATTTTTTTTCCTGGCATATTCACTTAACTTACATCTACAACCTTAGTGAACAATTTGTATTTCATCCGTAAAATTATGAAACCCGACTTTCGAACAGTGACTCTTATACCTGATTTCGGAAGTAGTTTTCGCTTTCATTGCATTTCATTCTTTGTTTTAGAATTAAATTTACAAATTTGAGAACATGTACGATGAAAAGAGCGTTTAACTATTTTACCAACAAGAGGCTCTACACTAAACCTTGCGCAATTCATTTTTTTATCAAGCAACCTATGCAAAGTATTATCAAGTATAATCTATGATTCGTCCTTCTTTAAGGGATAGTCAAACTCAAGTACCTTACAATGCTCCATCTTCCACTTGAAGACGGGTTTGTCATGTCCAGATGAAGACGCTCAAACAGTTGAAGCAATAATAAAAACACAACCTTCTGAAAATGATACTAAATGAGAGAGTCATTCTATAGCAAGACATATTTAACGCTCTTTTCAGAAATTACCGTGAGGCTATAGAAAGGATCTTTGCAACAAAGGTTGAGTCATTTAAGAGGAGTTTAATTTTGTGCATTCACTGTGAGAGACTGCCGAGTTAATTAACTATCATTGTGTAGAAGAGAAGCATGAATTAACGCATGCAGATAAATGGTCGTTAAATAGGAGCGCCTTTAAAAAAATAACCTTTTTTTAGGTTACATAGGATACGTCTTGAAAAGATTTAATACTCTTAGCCTTATCCCCAAAAGAGACGGATGGAGTGGAAGGGGAAGGCATTCACATCTGGATCAGGAAAAATGACTGAAACAGTGGATGTGGGGTAAATACTGACGTAGATG
Organism: Trichonephila clavipes; assembly: GCA_019973935.1. Taxonomy (NCBI): domain Eukaryota; kingdom Metazoa; phylum Arthropoda; class Arachnida; order Araneae; family Nephilidae; genus Trichonephila; species Trichonephila clavipes. The sequence continues at coordinate 1,568 of BMAU01020518.1, forward strand.
GAACTAAAGACAAAGTTGAGTTATCTGAAAATCAAAAACGCTATATTTCTTATTTGTATACGAAGAATAATAACAGTCCCATAACGGTAGACGAAATGTTCAAGGGTCTAAAGAGCCATAGGTGCACTTGGATGTGGATGAAAGATCAAGAATCAGATAATTTTTGTTCAGACACTGAATCGGATAAAGATGAAAAAATATACAGGATTTTCCTGATCACATCTGGATCAGGAAAATTGAAAAAAAAAAACTGAATGTCACGTATATTTAAAACTAGTACGCATGAACGAAACGTTACAGCTGAAAATAAAGGATAAAGTTGAGTACATATAAAAATCAAAAGCTGAACATATATTTCTTTATTGGTACAAAATAATTTTACCAAATCATTTTGTACTTACGCGTATAGATTTAGAAGAGCCACAAAGAGTTCATTTGGAGACCTACAAAGAACTATTTAACCAACTGAAACAACTTTTTTCGCATTCTTTTACTCCCCTTATCTCAAATGAGATGCAAACAAAGCAATGTTATTTCGAAAGGTTTTGGAACGAATGGTGGATATTGATACTGCAACCTGTAACTTGCGGAAATACATAATTCACCAAAAACTACCTGGATGGAATGAACAATTATTCTTGTCCTTTAAAATTATATTTTCAAAAAATAGAAGATCAATACTTACAAAACACTGATTAAATATGGTACAATTCAAAGCATAACGTCACTTAATTAAAATTTTAAAGTGACAATTTTTCTTGTATATTCTGTATCAAATTGAAATGTATATCATACAATTTCCATTTCTTAATAAAATATTTTTAAATGTTGGCCCTAAAATTTTTCCTTTTTTAAATAAATTAATATTTATCCAAGCTAATAAATATGTATTGATTTTTGAAATGTCTCTGAAAAAAATTACATTGGAAATTTTACTTCTGGACTAAAAATTATTTTAGAGTCCTTGTGAGTTTTAATCATAAATCAATGTTTCTTACTATTCTGCGTTCCCTTGATTGTTTAAAATCGTGTAGTGCTAGTATATCTGTGGTTTTGCAATTGTAATATTTACATCCGTGACCGTGCATCTTTTGCAGTTTACATAACCATGGAATCCTAGGACGTCCAGGAACAGGTCTTCGTAACAATGTATGTACATTTTGATAACGATTCAAAAAATGCATCATGATTGAACGTTCAACATTAAGCGTTCGAGCTAAATCTAACGATATTACACCAAAAAGGATCAATTGCATTCAAACTATATTTTCATTGAAATGTCGTAAACGACTCACTTATCAAAAATTTGAAACGGATAAATGAACACCAACGAACGTCACATACAATATCTTCCACGGATGTCAGCCTGTATGCGACATGGAATTGTGATTTTTATAATGAAAATGAAAAAAACCCACAAGAGAAAAAGCAGACATAATGATGGAAAAGGATGTAAAAACCTGCAGTTGGAAATAAGACGTTACAAGTAGATATATATATAAAGAAATCGAAAAAGTCATACAGAGAAGATCAGGCATGGTACGCGAATATTATATTAAATAGCGTTATATTAAGAGCAATCAGCAGTGGCGTAACTTTCACCCCCGCAACCCCCACATCGCGGGGGGCACGGGGTTCTCAACGGGTCCAAAGCCTGACTGACGCAAGTACCTACCCTTTGTAAAGTTCAACATGGGGGCCCCAAACCAGCTTTAAATCAAAATGTTCTCCGTTACGCCACTGACAATCAGGCTGGATATGTGTGCCGAAATCCCCATTTAAAGCGGAATACGGATGCGGAATTAGAAAAGTAACTAAAACGATTTGTTTCACATTCTTCTGATTTTTAGCCTGCCTTTCTCACAAAAGTATCACAAAGAACAGAAAAGATATTACGAAAGGTTTCGGTTCGAATTCATACAGCAGCCTACAAGTTAAGAAAATACATAAACCACCACAAAGACAGTAGATGAAAAATGAAAGGTTCTGGGCTGACCAGGAAATCCGAACTATGTCAAACTAATAACTTTCTTATCATTTGAAATAATGATTTTTTGCAAATCTGATTAAACTTGAGACAGTTGTCATCAATGAAAAATAACTGTGACGAGACAGATTAAAGATAGACAGACATACTTATCATTTCAGACAGAGGTTTCAGATAGAAAACACACTTAAACTACATAACGATGCATTCTGGTGCGAGAAATTTAGCAAATAAGTAAATAAAGTTTAAGATGCTGCATTCCAGATGATGACTGCTTCTTGTATCCTTAGAGAGTTTCGCTAAAGAGACTCAACTACAGCAAGCAGCCGCATTTAACTGGTGTGGGCTACAAAAGCATCATTCATTCATTGGCCTCCTTTAAATCGCTGTAATTCCTCATTGGAACCTCACTCCTCGAGCTGACGTTGCGGTTGAAATAACGAAACCCACCCTAAAGGAAAGTCATGCACCAGAAGCTGTTTTCAAATTCGCTAATTTTCAGAAATCTATAGCAAGACATATTTAACGCTCTTTTCAGAAATTATCGTGAGGCTATAGAAAGGATCTTTGCAACAAAGGTTGAGTCATTTAAGAGGAGTTTAATTTTGTGCATTCACTGTGAGAGACTGCCGAGTTAATTAACTATCATTTTGTAGAAGAGAAGCATGAATTAACGCATGCAGATAAATGGCCGTTAAATAGGAGCGCCTTTAAAAAAATAACCTTTTTTTAGGTTACATAGGATACGTCTGGAAAAGATTTAATACTCTTAGCCTTATCCCCAAAAGAGACGGATGGAGTGGAAGGGGAAGGCATTCACATCTGGATCAGGAAAAATGACTGAAACAGTGGATGTGGGGTAAATACTGACGTAGATGGAACTAAAGACAAAGTTGAGTTATCTGAAAATCAAAAACGCTATATTTCTTATTTGTATACGAAGAATAATAACAGTCCCATAACGGTAGACGAAATGTTCAAGGGTCTAAAGAGCCATAGGTGCACTTGGATGTGGATGAAAGATCAAGAATCAGATAATTTTTGTTCAGACACTGAATCGGATAAAGATGAAAAATATACAGGATTTGGTAACAATTGAAAAAAAAATTCGAATGTCACGTATATTTAAAACTAGTACGCATGAACGAAACGTTACAGCTGAAAATAAAAGGATACAAGTCGATACATATAAAAATCCTAAAGAGCTGAACATGTGTATTCTTTATTGGTACAAAATAATTTTACCAAATCATTTTGTACTTACGCGTATAGATTTAGAAGAGCCACAAAGAGTTCATTTGGAGACCTACAAAGAACTATTTAACCAACTGAAACAACTTCTTTCGCATTCTTTTACTCCCCTTATCTCAAATGAGATGCAAACAAGAGCAATGTTATTTCGAAAGGTTTTGGAACGAATGGTGGATGTTGATACTGCAACCTGTAACTTGCGGAAATACATAATTCACCAAAAACTACCTGGATGGAATGAACAATTATTCTTGTCCTTTAAAATTATATTTTCAAAAAATAGAAGATCAATACTTACAAAACACTGATTAAATATGGTACAATTCAAAGCATAACGTCACTTAATTAAAATTTTAAAGTGACAATTTTTCTTGTATATTCTGTATCAAATTGAAATGTATATCATACAATTTCCATTTCTTAATAAAATATTTTTAAATGTTGGCCCTAAAATTTTTCCTTTTTTTAAATAAATTAATATTTATCCAAGCTAATAAATATGTATTGATTTTTGAAATGTCTCTCAAAAATTACATTGGTAAATTTTACTTCTGGACTAAAAATTATTTTAGAGTCACTTGTGAGTTTTAATCATAAATCAATGTTTCTTACTATTCTGCGTTCCCTTGATTGTTTAAAATCGTGTAGTGCTAGTATATCTGTGGTTTTGAAATTGTAATATTTACATCCGTGACCGTGCATCTTTTGCAGTTTACATAACCATGGAATCCTAGGACGTCCAGGAACAGGTCTTCGTAACAATGTATGTACGTTTTGATAACGATTCAAAAAATGCATCATGATTGAACGTTCAACATTAAGCGTTCGAGCTAAATCTAACGATATTACACCAAAAGGATCAATTGCATTCAAACTATATTTTCATTGAAATGTCGTAAACGACTCATTTTTCAAAAATTTGAAACGGATAAATGAACACCAACGAACGTCACATACAATATCTTCCACGGATGTCAGCCTGTATGCGACAGGGAATTGTGATTTTTATAATGAAAATGAAAAAAAAAAAAAAAAAACCACAAGAGAAAAAGCAGACATAATGATGGAAAAGGATGTAAAAACCTGCAGCTGAAAATAAGACGTTACAAGTAGATATATATAAAGAAATCGAAAAAGTTATACAGAGAAGATCAGGCATGGTACGCGAATATTATATTAAATAGCGTTATATTAAGAGCAATCAGCAGTGGCGTAACGTTCACCCCCGCAACCCCCACATCGCGGGGGGCACGGGGTTCTCAACGGGTCCAAAGCCTGACTGACGCAAGTACCTACCCTTTGTAAAGTTCAACATGGGGGCCCCAAACCAGCTTTGCAGGGGGGCCCAAAAGTTATCCGTTACGCCACTGACAATCAGGCTGGATATGTGTGCCGAAATCCCCATTTAAAGCGGAATACGGATGCGGAATTAGAAAAGCAACTAAAACGATTTGTTTCACATTCTTCTGATTTTTAGCCTGCCTTTCTCACAAAAGTATCACAAAGAACAGAAAAGATATTACGAAAGGTTTCGGTTCGAATTCATACAGCAGCCTACAAGTTAAGAAGATACATAAACCACTACAAAGACAGTAGATGAAAAATGAAAAGATTCTGGGCTGACCAGGAAATCCGAACTATGTCAAACTAATAACTTTCTTATTATTTGAAATAATGATTTTTTGCAAATCTGATTAAACTTGAGACAGTTGTCATCAATGAAAAATAACTGTGACGAGACAGATTAAAGATAGACAGACATATTTATCATTTCAGACAGAGGTTTCAGATAGAAAACACACTTAAACTACATAACGATGCATTCTGGTGCGAGAAATTTAGCAAATAAGTAAATAAAGTTTAAGATGCTGCATTCCAGATGATGACTGCTTCGTGTATCCTTAGAGAGTTTCGCTAAAGAGACTCATCTACAGCAAGCAGCCGCATTTAACTGGTGTGGGCTACAAAAGCATCATTCATTCATTGACCTCCTTTAAATCGCTGTAATTCCTCATTGGAACCTCACTCCTCGAGCTGACGTTGCGGTTGAAATAACGAAACCCACCCTAAAGAAAAGTCAGGCACCAGAAGCATTTCTTCAAAATTCTCTGTTTTCAAATTTAATTTTCAGAACTTGCACGTGAGTGAGTTAAAATACAGATTTGTTACTTTCGAGGTGGGAGAGACGGTCGAGAAAAATAGCGGAAGGAAGCGTCATTGTCGCAATTCATACATCGTGTCGAATGATGATTTTTGAAAAAAAAAATTAATTAATACATTGTTTTCCTACCTAAAGGCTGCCGCTTAAATTTATGTATCTGGAATTTTTTTTAACTTTTTTTTTTTTTTTCTCTTATTCATAAGAGTTGGTTCTGATGTATCGAAACACGATAGACTATCGGGGCATTTACTTCCGCGTAAGACAAAAGAAGTTATGGAGGAGGCCTCAAGTATCGATCTTTCCAGAAATTACCATGAGACTATATAAAGGACAATTGCAACGAAGTTTGAGTTATTCCAGAAGAGTTTAATCTTGTACCCTGAATGTGTTAAGGCAAAATTTGTCTGTCTCAGTTACTGCTAGTGGGTGTAGAGAGCTCTTTCTCCAACGTTGTAAAGCACGTTTAGATTGAGTGCAATTTGAACAATTAAAAATAATCTGTTATATTTCTTTCCGTATTACTTGTATTCAAGTAGAAATCTGTATTTTCATATAATGTTTTATGGATTATTCTGAAAATTTTGAAAAGTCCACGATAGTGTGCGTGTGTTTCTTGACTTTGGAACAACAGATAAACCATCATGCTCTAAAAAAGCTTACGAATAACAAGTGAACTAAAGGTGAAAAATATTTTATGTGAAAGTTCTCTTTTTCATATCGAGTAACAAAAGTATAATTAATCACGGATTCAAATGGGTCTAAGACTATCGGCTCAATTCATCGGGATGAAAAGATTTATTTGCATGGTGCGTCAAAGAAACTCGATTGCCTAGATGGGCAAGCTATCAGCGTGGAATAATAGATCTGCTTGCTTAAGGATTACAAACCAGTTAGTTCTATTGCACAGATGAACCAAAACTGCGGTCTCTCTACATTTCGATAATACTTTCTACTTTCATGAGAATTTTGCTCCCTCGGTTTCCCAGATGACAAAACTATTACTACTCTATATCGGAATAAAAGTTCTACTTGCATGAGGCTTTTTATTCTTCGATCACCCAGATGAACTAACTATTGGCTCCCTACAAAGGGATAAAAATATCTACTTCCATCATTTTTTTTTTTATATTCGCTCGATTACCCAGATGAACAAACTATCGGTTCGATACATTGGATTAAAAAATCTACTTGCATGAATCTTGCATATCAGCTCGATTGCCAAGATGGACAAACTATTTGATCGGGATATATATTTACTCCCATGAAGATGGCGCAACAGTAGCGCAATTAAAGAGATTTGTTCGACAAACAAGTTCTTGTGAATCTGTAGCTCTTCACTGCTCTTCAAGTTACTTAGCGATAGGAAACTTAAACGGAGAAATTATATTCTGTGTTTCAGATGGTGATGTTAATCCGTTGACGGTTCCCGAGGTAATAAAATCAAGTGCAGAGAGGGACAGCAAGACGAGAGCTTGAAATTGATTTTGTTTCTCAGTTTTGGAATTAGGAATTTGATAATAAATTATGCACGTTTATAAGTGAAAGAGAAATCATTGATTTATAAGGAGCGAAAGATGGTTAACAAACATTTTGTGGGGAATGTTAAACTTTTATTTTAATTAGTCTGTCCTGCTTCTTTTAAAAGATGTTTCGTTCTTTAAATGATTTTTTTTCCCGGCATATTCACTTAACTTACATCTACAACCTTAGTGAACAATTTGTATTTCATCCGTAAAATTATGAAACCCGACTTTCGAACAGTGACTCTTATACCTGATTTCGGAAGTAGTTTTCGCTTTCATTGCATTTCATTCTTTGTTTTAGAGTTAAATTTACAAATTTGAGAACATGTACGATGAAAAGAGCGTTTAACTATTTTACCAACAAGAGGCTCTACACTAAACCTTGCGCAAGTCATTTTTTTATCAAGCAACCTATGCAAAGTATTATCAAGTATAATCTATGATTCGTCCTTCTTTAAGGGATAGTCAAACTCAAGTACCTTACAATGCTCCATCTTCCACTTGAAGACGGGTTTGTCATGTCCAGATGAAGACGCTCAAACAGTTGAAGCAATAATAAAAACACAACCTTCTGAAAATGATACTAAATGAGAGAGTCATTCTATAGCAAGACATATTTAACGCTCTTTTCAGAAATTATCGTGAGGCTATAGAAAGGATCTTTGCAACAAAGGTTGAGTCATTTAAGAGGAGTTTAATTTTGTGCATTCACTGTGAGAGACTGCCGAGTTAATTAACTATCATTTTGTAGAAGAGAAGCATGAATTAACGCATGCAGATAAATGGCCGTTAAATAGGAGCGCCTTTAAAAAAATAACCTTTTTTTAGGTTACATAGGATACGTCTGGAAAAGATTTAATACTCTTAGCCTTATCCAAAAAAAGAGACGGATGGAGTGGAAGGGGAAGGCATTCACATCTGGATCAGGAAAAAGACATATTTAACAGTGGATTTGGGGTAAATACTGAGGCTATAGATGGAACTAAAGACAAAGTTGAGTTATTGAAAATCAAAAAGCTTTATTTTGTGCATTTGTAGACTGAAGAATAATTAACTATCATAACGGTAGAACGAAATGTTAACGGGTGCTAAATGAGCCGTTAAATAGGAGCACTTAAAAAAATGTTTTGAAGGTTCAAGAATCAGATAAGATTTGTTCAGACACTGAATCGGATAAAGATGAAAAAATATACAGGATTTTCCTGATCACATCTGGATCAGGAAAAATGACTGAAACAGTGGATGTGGGGTAAATACTGACGTAGAGGGAACTAAAGACAAAGTTGAGTTATCTGAAAATCAAAAACGCTATATTTCTTATTTGTATACGAAGAATAATAACAGTCCCATAACGGTAGACGAAATGTTCAAGGGTCTAAAGAGCCATAGGTGCACTTGGATGTGGATGCACTTGGATGTGGATGAAAGATCAAGAATCAGATAATTTTTGTTCAGACACTGAATCGGATAAAGATGAAAATATACAGGGTTTGGTAACAATTGAAAAAAAAATTCGAATGTCACGTATATTTAAAACTAGTACGCATGAACGAAACGTTACAGCTGAAAATAAAAGGATACAAGTCGATACATATAAAAATCCTAAAGAGCTGAACATGTGTATTCTTTATTGGTACAAAATAATTTTACCAAATCATTTTGTACTTACGCGTATAGATTTAGAAGAGCCACAAAGAGTTCATTTGGAGACCTACAAAGAACTATTTAACCAACTGAAACAACTTCTTTCGCATTCTTTTACTCCCCTTATCTCAAATGAGATGCAAACAAGAGCAATGTTATTTCGAAAGGTTTTGGAACGAATGGTGGATGTTGATACTGCAACCTGTAACTTGCGGAAATACATAATTCACCAAAAACTACCTGGATGGAATGAACAATTATTCTTGTCCTTTAAAATTATATTTTCAAAAAACAGAAGATCAATACTTACAAAACACTGATTAAATATGGTACAATTCAAAGCATAACGTCACTTAATTAAAATTTTAAAGTGACAATTTTTCTTGTATATTCTGTATCAAATTGAAATGTATATCATACAATTTCCATTTCTTAATAAAATATTTTTAAATGTTGGCCCTAAAATTTTTCCTTTTTTTAAATAAATTAATATTTATCCAAGCTAATAAATATGTATTGATTTTTGAAATGTCTCTCAAAAATTACATTGGTAAATTTTACTTCTGGACTAAAAATTATTTTAGAGTCACTTGTGAGTTTTAATCATAAATCAATGTTTCTTACTATTCTGCGTTCCCTTGATTGTTTAAAATCGTGTAGTGCTAGTATATCTGTGGTTTTGAAATTGTAATATTTACATCCGTGACCGTGCATCTTTTGCAGTTTACATAACCATGGAATCCTAGGACGTCCAGGAACAGGTCTTCGTAACAATGTATGTACGTTTTGATAACGATTCAAAAAATGCATCATGATTGAACGTTCAACATTAAGCGTTCGAGCTAAATCTAACGATATTACACCAAAAAGGATCAATTGCATTCAAACTATATTTTCATTGAAATGTCGTAAACGACTCATTTTTCAAAAATTTGAAACGTATAAATGAACACCAACGAACGTCACATACAATATCTTCCACGGATGTCAGCCTGTATGCGACAGGGAATTGTGATTTTTATAATGAAAATGAAAAAAAAAACCACAAGAGAAAAAGCAGACATAATGATGGAAAAGGATGTAAAAACCTGCAGCTGAAAATAAGACGTTACAAGTAGATATATATAAAGAAATCGAAAAAGTTATACAGAGAAGATCAGGCATGGTACGCGAATATTATATTAAATAGCGTTATATTAAGAGCAATCAGCAGTGGCGTAACGTTCACCCCCGCAAGCCCCACATCGCGGGGGGCACGGGGTTCTCAACGGGTCCAAAGCCTGACTGACGCAAGTACCTACCCTTTGTAAAGTTCAACATGGGGGCCCCAAACCAGCTTTGCAGGGGGGCCCAAAAGTTATCCGTTACGCCACTGACAATCAGGCTGGATATGTGTGCCGAAATCCCCATTTAAAGCGGAATACGGATGCGGAATTAGAAAAGCAACTAAAACGATTTGTTTCACATTCTTCTGATTTTTAGCCTGCCTTTCTCACAAAAGTATCACAAAGAACAGAAAAGATATTACGAAAGGTTTCGGTTCGAATTCATACAGCAGCCTACAAGTTAAGAAGATACATAAACCACTACAAAGACAGTAGATGAAAAATGAAAAGATTCTGGGCTGACCAGGAAATCCGAACTATGTCAAACTAATAACTTTCTTATTATTTGAAATAATGATTTTTTGCAAATCTGATTAAACTTGAGACAGTTGTCATCAATGAAAAATAACTGTGACGAGACAGATTAAAGATAGACAGACATATTTATCATTTCAGACAGAGGTTTCAGATAGAAAACACACTTAAACTACATAACGATGCATTCTGGTGCGAGAAATTTAGCAAATAAGTAAATAAAGTTTAAGATGCTGCATTCCAGATGATGACTGCTTCGTGTATCCTTAGAGAGTTTCGCTAAAGAGACTCATCTACAGCAAGCAGCCGCATTTAACTGGTGTGGGCTACAAAAGCATCATTCATTCATTGACCTCCTTTAAATCGCTGTAATTCCTCATTGGAACCTCACTCCTCGAGCTGACGTTGCGGTTGAAATAACGAAACCCACCCTAAAGAAAAGTCAGGCACCAGAAGCATTTCTTCAAAATTCTCTGTTTTCAAATTTAATTTTCAGAACTTGCACGTGAGTGAGTTAAAATACAGATTTGTTACTTTCGAGGTGGGAGAGACGGTCGAGAGAAAAATAGCGGAAGGAAGCGTCATTGTCGCAATTCATACATCGTGTCGAATGATGATTTTTGAAAAAAAAATTAATTAATACATTGTTTTCCTACCTAAAGGCTGCCGCTTAAATTTATGTATCTGGAATTTTTTTTAACTTTTTTTCTCTTATTCATAAGAGTTGGTTCTGATGTATCGAAACACGATAGACTATCGGGGCATTTACTTCCACGTAAGACAAAAGAAGTTATGGAGGAGGCCTCAAGTATCGATCTTTCCAGAAATTACCATGAGACTATATAAAGGACCATTGCAACGAAGTTTGAGTTATTCCAGAAGAGTTTAATCTTGTACCCTGAATGTGTTAAGGCAAAATTTGTCTGTCTCAGTTACTGCTAGTGGGTGTAGAGCTCTTTCTCCAACGTTGTAAAGCACGTTTAGATTGAGTGCAATTTGAACAATTAAAAATAATCTGTTATATTTCTTTCCGTATTACTTGTATTCAAGTAGAAATCTGTATTTTCATATAATGTTTTATGGATTATTCTGAAAATTTTGAAAAGTCCACGATAGTGTGCGTGTGTTTCTTGACTTTGGAACAACTGATAAACCATCATGCTCTAAAAAAAGCTTACGAATAACAAGTGAACTAAAGGTGAAAAATATTTTATGTGAAAGTTCTCTTTTTCATATCGAGTAACAAAAGTATAATTAATCACGGATTCAAATGGGTCTAAGACTATCGGCTCAATTCATCGGGATGAAAAGATTTATTTGCATGGTGCGTCAAAGAAACTCGATTGCCTAGATGGGCAAGCTATCAGCGTGGAATAATAGATCTGCTTGCTTAAGGATTACAAACCAGTTAGTTCTATTGCACAGATGAACCAAAACTGCGGTCTCTCTACATTTCGATAATACTTTCTACTTTCATGAGAATTTTGCTCCCTCGTTTTCCCAGATGACAAAACTATTACTACTCTATATCGGAATAAAAGTTCTACTTGCATGAGGCTTTTTATTCTTCGATCACCCAGATGAACTAACTATTGGCTCCCTACAAAGGGATAAAAATATCTACTTCCATCAGGTTTTTTTATATTCGCTCGATTACCCAGATGAACAAACTATCGGTTCGATACATTGGATTAAAAAATCTACTTGCATGAATCTTGCATATCAGCTCGATTGCCAAGATGGACAAACTATTTGATCGGGATATATATTTACTCCCATGAAGATGGCGCAACAGTAGCGCAATTAAAGAGATTTGTTCGACAAACAAGTTCTTGTGAATCTGTAGCTCTTCACTGCTCTTCAAGTTACTTAGCGATAGGAAACTTAAACGGAGAAATTATATTCTGTGTTTCAGATGGTGATGTTAATCCGTTGACGGTTCCCGAGGTAATAAAATCAAGTGCAGAGAGGGACAGCAAGACGAGAGCTTGAAATTGATTTTGTTTCTCAGTTTTTGGAATTAGGAATTTGATAAATTATGCACGTTTATAAGTGAAAGAGAAATCATTGATTTATAAGGAGCGAAAGATGGTTAACAAACATTTTGTGGGGAATGTTAAACTTTTATTTTAATTAGTCTGTCCTGCTTCTTTTAAAAGATGTTTCGTTCTTTAAATGATTTTTTTTCCCGGCATATTCACTTAACTTACATCTACAACCTTAGTGAACAATTTGTATTTCATCCGTAAAATTATGAAACCCGACTTTCGAACAGTGACTCTTATACCTGATTTCGGAAGTAGTTTTCGCTTTCATTGCATTTCATTCTTTGTTTTAGAGTTAAATTTACAAATTTGAGAACATGTACGATGAAAAGAGCGTTTAACTATTTTACCAACAAGAGGCTCTACACTAAACCTTGCGCAAGTCATTTTTTTATCAAGCAACCTATGCAAAGTATTATCAAGTATAATCTATGATTCGTCCTTCTTTAAGGGATAGTCAAACTCAAGTACCTTACAATGCTCCATCTTCCACTTGAAGACGGGTTTGTCATGTCCAGATGAAGACGCTCAAACAGTTGAAGCAATAATAAAAACACAACCTTCTGAAAATGATACTAAATGAGAGAGTCATTCTATAGCAAGACATATTTAACGCTCTTTTCAGAAATTATCGTGAGGCTATAGAAAGGATCTTTGCAACAAAGGTTGAGTCATTTAAGAGGAGTTTAATTTTGTGCATTCACTGTGAGAGACTGCCGAGTTAATTAACTATCATTTTGTAGAAGAGAAGCATGAATTAACGCATGCAGATAAATGGCCGTTAAATAGGAGCGCCTTTAAAAAAATAACCTTTTTTTAGGTTACATAGGATACGTCTGGAAAAGATTTAATACTCTTAGCCTTATCCCCAAAAGAGACGGATGGAGTGGAAGGGGAAGGCATTCACATCTGGATCAGGAAAAATGACTGAAACAGTGGATGTGGGGTAAATACTGACGTAGATGGAACTAAAGACAAAGTTGAGTTATCTGAAAATCAAAAACGCTATATTTCTTATTTGTATACGAAGAATAATAACAGTCCCATAACGGTAGACGAAATGTTCAAGGGTCTAAAGAGCCATAGGTGCACTTGGATGTGGATGAAAGATCAAGAATCAGATAATTTTTGTTCAGACACTGAATCGGATAAAGAATTTTTGATCACATCTTCAGGAAAAATGACTGAAACAGTGGATGTGGGGTAAATATGACGGAACTAAAGACAAAAGTTATGAAAATCAAAAACGCTATATTTCTTATTTGTATACGAAGAATAATAACAGTTAACGGTAGACGAAAAGGTGCACTTGGATGTGGATGAAAGATCAAAAAATTTTTGTTCAGACACTGAATCGGATAAAGATGAAAAATATACAGGATTTGGTAACAATTGAAAAAAAAATCCGAATGTCACGTATATTTAAAACTAGTACGCATGAACGAAACGTTACAGCTGAAAATAAAAGGATACAAGTCGATACATATAAAAATCCTAAAGAGCTGAACATGTGTATTCTTTATTGGTACAAAATAATTTTACCAAATCATTTTGTACTTACGCGTATAGATTTAGAAGAGCCACAAAGAGTTCATTTGGAGACCTACAAAGAACTATTTAACCAACTGAAACAACTTCTTTCGCATTCTTTTACTCCCCTTATCTCAAATGAGATGCAAACAAGAGCAATGTTATTTCGAAAGGTTTTGGAACGAATGGTGGATGTTGATACTGCAACCTGTAACTTGCGGAAATACATAATTCACCAAAAACTACCTGGATGGAATGAACAATTATTCTTGTCCTTTAAAATTATATTTTCAAAAAACAGAAGATCAATACTTACAAAACACTGATTAAATATGGTACAATTCAAAGCATAACGTCACTTAATTAAAATTTTAAAGTGACAATTTTTCTTGTATATTCTGTATCAAATTGAAATGTATATCATACAATTTCCATTTCTTAATAAAATATTTTTAAATGTTGGCCCTAAAATTTTTCCTTTTTTTAAATAAATTAATATTTATCCAAGCTAATAAATATGTATTGATTTTTGAAATGTCTCTCAAAAATTACATTGGTAAATTTTACTTCTGGACTAAAAATTATTTTAGAGTCACTTGTGAGTTTTAATCATAAATCAATGTTTCTTACTATTCTGCGTTCCCTTGATTGTTTAAAATCGTGTAGTGCTAGTATATCTGTGGTTTTGAAATTGTAATATTTACATCCGTGACCGTGCATCTTTTGCAGTTTACATAACCATGGAATCCTAGGACGTCCAGGAACAGGTCTTCGTAACAATGTATGTACGTTTTGATAACGATTCAAAAATGCATCATGATTGAACGTTCAACATTAAGCGTTCGAGCTAAATCTAACGATATTACACCAAAAAGGATCAATTGCATTCAAACTATATTTTCATTGAAATGTCGTAAACGACTCATTTTTCAAAAATTTGAAACGTATAAATGAACACCAACGAACGTCACATACAATATCTTCCACGGATGTCAGCCTGTATGCGACAGGGAATTGTGATTTTTATAATGAAAATGAAAAAAAAAAAAAAACCACAAGAGAAAAAGCAGACATAATGATGGAAAAGGATGTAAAAACCTGCAGCTGAAAATAAGACGTTACAAGTAGATATATATAAAGAAATCGAAAAAGTTATACAGAGAAGATCAGGCATGGTACGCGAATATTATATTAAATAGCGTTATATTAAGAGCAATCAGCAGTGGCGTAACGTTCACCCCCGCAAGCCCCACATCGCGGGGGGCACGGGGTTCTCAACGGGTCCAAAGCCTGACTGACGCAAGTACCTACCCTTTGTAAAGTTCAACATGGGGGCCCCAAACCAGCTTTGCAGGGGGGCCCAAAAGTTATCCGTTACGCCACTGACAATCAGGCTGGATATGTGTGCCGAAATCCCCATTTAAAGCGGAATACGGATGCGGAATTAGAAAAGCAACTAAAACGATTTGTTTCACATTCTTCTGATTTTTAGCCTGCCTTTCTCACAAAAGTATCACAAAGAACAGAAAAGATATTACGAAAGGTTTCGGTTCGAATTCATACAGCAGCCTACAAGTTAAGAAGATACATAAACCACTACAAAGACAGTAGATGAAAAATGAAAAGATTCTGGGCTGACCAGGAAATCCGAACTATGTCAAACTAATAACTTTCTTATTATTTGAAATAATGATTTTTTGCAAATCTGATTAAACTTGAGACAGTTGTCATCAATGAAAAATAACTGTGACGAGACAGATTAAAGATAGACAGACATATTTATCATTTCAGACAGAGGTTTCAGATAGAAAACACACTTAAACTACATAACGATGCATTCTGGTGCGAGAAATTTAGCAAATAAGTAAATAAAGTTTAAGATGCTGCATTCCAGATGATGACTGCTTCGTGTATCCTTAGAGAGTTTCGCTAAAGAGACTCATCTACAGCAAGCAGCCGCATTTAACTGGTGTGGGCTACAAAAGCATCATTCATTCATTGACCTCCTTTAAATCGCTGTAATTCCTCATTGGAACCTCACTCCTCGAGCTGACGTTGCGGTTGAAATAACGAAACCCACCCTAAAGAAAAGTCAGGCACCAGAAGCATTTCTTCAAAATTCTCTGTTTTCAAATTTAATTTTCAGAACTTGCACGTGAGTGAGTTAAAATACAGATTTGTTACTTTCGAGGTGGGAGAGACGGTCGAGAGAAAAATAGCGGAAGGAAGCGTCATTGTCGCAATTCATACATCGTGTCGAATGATGATTTTTGAAAAAAAAATTAATTAATACATTGTTTTCCTACCTAAAGGCTGCCGCTTAAATTTATGTATCTGGAATTTTTTTTAACTTTTTTTCTCTTATTCATAAGAGTTGGTTCTGATGTATCGAAACACGATAGACTATCGGGGCATTTACTTCCGCGTAAGACAAAAGAAGTTATGGAGGAAGCCTCAAGTATCGATCTTCTCAGAAATTACCATGACACTATATAAAGGACCATTGCAACGAAGTTTGAGTCATTCCAGAAGAGTTTAATCTTGTACCCTGAATGTGTTAAGGCAAAATTTGTCTGTCTCAGTTACTGCTAGTGGGTGTAGAGAGCTCTTTCTCCAACGTTGTAAAGCACGTTTAGATTGAGTGCAATTTGAACAAATAAAAATAATCTGTTATATTTCTTTCCGTATTACTTGTATTCAAGTAGAAATCTGTATTTTCATATAATGTTTTATGGATTATTCTGAAAATTTTGAAAAGTCCACGATAGTGTGCGTGTGTTTCTTGACTTTGGAACAACTGATAAACCATCATGCTCTAAAAAGAAGCTGACGAATAACAAGTGAACTAAAAGTGAAAAATATTTTATGCGAAAGTTCTCTTTTTCATATCGAGTAACAAAAATATAATTAATCACGGATTCAAATGGGTCTAAGACTATCGGCTCAATTCATCGGGATGAAAAGATTTATTTGCATGGTGCGTCAAAGAAACTCGATTGCCTAGATGGGCAAGCTATCAGCGTGGAATAATAGATCTGCTTGCTTAAGGATTACAAACCAGTTAGTTCTATTGCACAGATGAACCAAAACTGCGGTCTCTCTACATTTCGATAATACTTTCTACTTTCATGAGAATTTTGCTCCCTCGTTTTCCCAGATGACAAAACTATTACTACTCTATATCGGGATAAAAGTTCTACTTGCATGAGGCTTTTTATTCTTCGATCACCCAGATGAACTAACTATTGGCTCCCGGAAAGTTAGAAGTTGGATAAAACTTTTTTGAAAAATGTTAATTAACATTTTAGGCAATTCAACAACGCCCCTTTGTAGAAAAATAAACCTAAAAACAGGGTTTTGATATAAAATAAATTAAAAGTAAAAAATAACTTTTTTAAAAACAAGCTTTTATTTAAATGCTCTGAAAAAAATAAAATAAACTTTTCTTTTAAATATTTTTTTGCTATCACCTTATAACGTCATTACACAATTTATGATACTAAATTTCCTCGCGAGATTTAAGTACTCGTACTAAATTAGTTTAAAAAATTTTAAAATTAAAATCAATCAGATCAAGTTATTTTTTGCCTTGTTTATTTACACAGGTAAATCTCGTGACAAGCTTTCATATCATAAATTGTGTAATGACGTTATAATGTGATAGCAAAAAAAGTTTTAAAAGAAAAGTTTATTTTATTCTTTTCAGAGCATTTAAATAAAAGCTTGTTTTTAAAAAGTTTTTTTTTTACTTTTATTTTATTTTTTTACTTTTTAGTTATCGCTGGACAGGTTTCTCAGTCTGTTCATTTCATTCAACGCATCATTTTTGTAAAGTCGTTTGCCTGTTAATATTGAGCAGGCTAGCTCAGGGGTACTTAATCCTTTTTCCCGCCTGGCCAAGTACACATGATAGATATTAAACTCGGGCCGCAACAGGAGGATAATAGGGGGTAAACACTGTAAAACCAAAACAAAATAGACAAAGCGTAATTAATTAAAATACTAAAATTATTATTATTATTTTGCTTTTACTATAATACTATATTAAAAACGAAAAACACGAGAAAAATTCTTAACTCCGTAATTGTAAACTAATTTTTTCAATCCTTGTGTAGAATTTGGATAATACTCTTCTACAAACGAAAAAAATTTTCGTGCGGTTATCTTTAAAAATAACGAAGTTTTAAAATGTTTTATTAAAAATTTGAGTATTTTTTGAAAAATTGTAAAAAGAAAAGTTGTTGTCATTTTATTTTTTAAATGACTGATTCTAAAAGAGAAACGCCAGAACTTGATTAGTGCAGAATATCGATCTTTCCGATTATGTAATTATTTTGTGTTTCAGTTTGACAGAAAGAATCAGATGTTTTTGTAAAAAACGTGGAAAAATAGGAACTTTTTAAGCTCAATCCGATAAGCTGATCAGCGGAATAAAAATCTAACAGGGGTAAAAGGTTTCTAATTAATATCTTTTTAACTAATTGCGATATTGGAATATAAATAATCAAAACATGCATTGTCATCCAAACTAAACGTGTATACAAAATTTCTGCTCAATCGGTTGAGTAAATCAGCTTCAGAATTAATTGACATCAGAACAAATTACTTCAATTAATTACTTTTAACTAATTGCGATATCGTAATATAAATGGGCAAATAACGCATTGTCATCCAAACTGAACGTGTATACAAAATTTCAGCACAATCGGTTGAAGACATCAGCTTCAAAACCGATTTGCAAGATTCCACCCGAACTTTTTACATTACAAATTAAATAAAAGCTTGTAATAAAAAACAAGAAAGGGCATGGGAATTTAAATTTGATTAACAGAAATAATTTTTGAAGGAAATTTAAAGTGATTTAAAGTTAAATTTAAAAACTGCGAGTTCCCGGAAATCGAAAAAAAGGGCAATTCATTTGAAGTCAGCTTCTCTAACCACTAGGCCTCGAAGGCTCGCTGAAAGAGGTAAAGTAAACTTCTAGGATGGGCAAGAAGAAAAGCAAACAGGGGTAAAAGGTTTTTAATTAATTACTTTTTAACTAATAGCGATATCGGAAATTGGAAAAACCTGCATTGTCATCCAAACTAAACGTGTATACAAAATTTCAGCTCAATCGGTTGAAGGCATCAGCTTCAAAATTGAGTTGCAAGATTCCACCCAAACAAATTACATTGCAAGTTAATAAAAAGCTTGTAAAAAACATTAAAGAACGTGGAAATTTAATTTGACCAAGAAAAATAATTTTCGAAGGAAAATTAAAGTGATTTAAAAACTGCGAGCTCCTAGGAATCGAACCTGCAGCAACTTATTTAAAATCAGCTTCTCTAACCACTACGCCACGAGACCTCGTAGAAAATGGTAAAGAAAGTTTCTAACATGGGTAAAAAAATTTTTAATCAATATCTTTTTAACTAATTGCGATATCGGAATATAAATAATCAAAACATGCATTGACATCCAAACTAAACGTGTATACAAAATTACAGCTCAGTCTGTTGAATGCATCAGCTTCAAAATTGAGTTGCAAGATTCCACCCGAACAAATTACTTTAATTAATTATTTTTAACTAATTGCGATATCGGAATATAAATGGGCAAAACATGCATTGTCATTCAAACTAAACGTGTATACAAAATTTCAGCTCAGTCAGTTGAAGGCATCAGCTTCAAAATTGAGTTGCAAGATTCCACCCAAACAAATTACATTGCAAGTTTTAATAAAAAGCTTGTAAAAAACATTAAAGAACGTGGAAATTTAAATTTGACCAAGAAAAATAATTTTCGAAGGAAAATTAAAGTGATTTAAAAACTGCGAGCTCCTAGGAATCGAACCTGCAGCAACTTATTTAAAATCAGCTTCTCTAACCACTACGCCACGAGACCTCGTAGAAAAAGGTAAAGTAAGTTTCTAACATGGGTAAAAAAATTTTTAATCAATATCTTTTTAACTAATTGCGATATCGGAATATAAATAATCAAAACATGCATTGACATCCAAACTAAACGTGTATACAAAATTACAGCTCAGTCTGTTGAAGGCATCAGCTTCAAAATTGAGTTGCAAGATTCCACCCGAACAAATTACTTTAATTAATTAATTTTTAACTAATTGCGATATCGGAATATAAATGGGCAAAACATGCATTGTCATTCAAACTAAACGTGTATACAAAATTTCAGCTCAGTCGGTTGAAGGCATCAGCTTCAAAATTGCATTGCAAGATTCCACCCGAACATTTTACATTGCAAGTTAATAAAAAGCTTGTAAAAAATAATCTAATTTTGAAAAGAGAAATAATAACTATAAAAAAATGTGTGATATATATAAAGCAGGATATTACCGAGGCATTACAATAATGTAATTTTTTTTTATTTGTGAAATGTGTGCATTTAAAAAAAAGGATTGAATTAAGGCATTTTATACTAATAATTTCCTACATTCAGTTCTTATTCCCCAAATGTTTTTCATACAAATAAAATACTTCAATATCATATGAAGAAAAAAATTGTAATTTCTATCATGACAGAAAGAAAAGAAAAAATTTTCAACGTGTTCCTTGAATTTTCTTGTCAATTAATGATCTCTAGAAATTGATCATGTATAAAAATGCACGGGTTGAAAAAAATACATAACCGTCTCAAAGCTGTATTGCAAGTTTGTTTAAACTTATTATAATTCTTTTTTCAGAATTAAACAGTTTAATACTAGAAAGACTGAAACTTAGAACATACCTATATTGCCCAAAAGCAGTCAAAATAGGTGAACTGTGAAAGAATAACTAATGTGAAAAGAAATTTGCTTAAAATTATTTTTTAATGTTTTTTATATTATTTACAGTCATATAACAAGTTATTAATAATTATTAACATTAAAAAAATTTATTTCACTTGGAAAAAATATATATTCTTAAAAATTCTAAGAAATTAATTCATTATATGCGTAATAGTTTTCTAGAAGGTAAGACCAAAAAGTAAGGTTATTAATGTCATAATAATCACTTTATTAAATATTTGCAGATAAATACCTCACTGTTGCTCAAAGTAGTTTCCTCCGTCAACAATACACTTCTGACAACGTTCATAAAAGTACTGGAAACTTTTGAGAAAGTCACCTTTCAGACTGTGTTAAGTTCCTTGGTAATAGCAACTTGAGTGTCTGAGTGTTTGAAAATCGTGTCCCTTCAATGCCAATTTCAGTCGGGGAAAGAGGAAAAGTCTGCTGGAGCAAGATCAGGGAAATAAGGAGGGTGAAATAAATCCGTAGCCTGTTGCTGCGCGCGAGCAACCGTCAAACATACATTGCAGTATGAGGGCGTGCATTACCATGCAACAGAAACCACTTGCTTGATCCAGTGAGATGGAGCCAAACAGGACGAATGTGAGCCAGGAGGCACATCGTAGCATCGCAATAAAAATCACCATTAACTGTTTGACCTTCCGGTACGTATTCTTTATGGATAATTTCTCTGCGCGTCGAAAAAGGTAATCAACATTGTCTTAACCTTTGATTTCTCGAAACGAAACTTCTCGATGTCGGCGATGAGGGTCCGCGATACTCCATGCTTTGGCGTTTCGTTAGTGGATCCCACGATTCATCCCCTGTGAGGATGGACTGTAAAAACATGTCATCTTTATCTGCTGCATCGATGAAGTCCATTCGCTGCTGTTTTTGTTCATCGCTTGGGTTATGAAGAACAAACGTTGCACAAAGTTTCCGTTTACCCAAATCCTTCGTCAATATTGTTCGGACAATTTCACGAGGAAGATTCAGTTCATTCGACATCTGCTGGACGATCTTGCAGCAATAGCTTCCTCACGTCAGCGGTCTTCCACTGCGATTCTCATCCTCCACGCTTTCACGACCTTCATGGAAACACTGAAAGACTATGTTGTGAGATAAAGTTTCTTGGCCATTCACACTTTGAAGCATTTCCAAGGTTGCTGTAGCAAGTTTACTCATTTTAAAACAGAATTTCAGATTCGTTTTCTGCTCAATTAAGCAATGCACTAACACCTTTTACGTTTAAATGACAGCACGAAAAACAACACACTGTGCAAATGACCGAGACGTTTAACTTCGCATACCGAAGATAGTACCGAAGATAGTAATGCGCATGCGTCAGGTCATCGGGCTGTTCTCATTTTTGAAAGGAGGGGTGCATCACCTTACTTTTCGGTCTTACCTTGTAATTGAAATTGAAAAGCAATCAAAATGACTTCCTTGGGCAATCTAGTGATTTTTCTCAGTTTGTGTTTTTTCGATATATTAGTGCTTTCAAAATGCTACTCATTTCACAATTATTTACCAGTCTCTTCTATTTTTTCATGTGTGTTACATATAAAGAATGTAACAAAATTAATGATCCATTTTTCTGTAAACTGAAAAAAAAAAAAAAATTTTTTAAGTTAAAATTGCAGGAGATATTGGCTTTTTCGTTGAATTTTAGCACATGCATATCGACATTTTATTTTTTTCTCCAAACTAATTAACTTACAGTAAACTCGATCTCTAAAGTTAATTAAAACATCCTTAAAAATATTACAAAAAATTAATAATTACAAAAGAGTAAAATTTGAAATTTTCCAAACTTCCTTCAAAAAATTTGAATTTTTAAAATTTTGTGAATAATATGTGAAGAAATTCATCTCGTATCATTGGAAAATTCAATTGTAACTATTTAAATATAGAAATTTCAATATATTTTTAAAAAGGTTTCAAACTGAAGTGATTTAATTTTTAAAATCTGCTTAATATTACAGAATTGTATTTAAAAAGCTTCCATCATAAACCAGGTGTTAAAAAAAGTGCTTCGAAGGGTGCTATTTCAATGTTGACCCTCAAATTATTATTCAAGACTGTCACTGCTTACGATTGATGGGTGGAGAAATTATCAAAATTTTGTTTGTTTTAACAAACTATAGTTACAACTATTTATCTATTTTACTTGCAGTTTTGTAGCTTATTTCAATAATACTGAATTTAAAATTTAAAATTATTTTGTGAATTATCAACACCATCTTGCAACTAAGTTGATGGTTATATGCTAAGTTGACACTTGCAGGGCAACGATGAGTATGTTTGCCAGTTGTTTTGACAAACTTGTAAATATTTTTGATTCAGTTTGATTTGTCTCTTTTAATATATTTTTTTCACTTCAATCTTTTTCGTCTTAATCAAAATTTATTAATGAGGTTCTGGGATTTGCCAACAATAGGCAGAGCAGCATTTTATCTCAAATGTTGAATTATCTCTGATCAGAAAGCAGACATTTAGAAAATGCTGAGTTACAAACTAATCAATACATCTGGAATTAAGTATTGTAATCAGTTCCAAAACCATATCCAACCTTTTAACACAACTTAAGATTTATGTATAATACTTTTAAGGTATTCTTAAACACATTCCAATAAAACCTCTACCCAAAAAAGAATAATACAAACCCTTGCATAAAAACTAACAAGTCTTGAAAAAATTCAATAAAAAAAAACATTCAAAACTTAAAATATAACTTAACATACATATTTATGTTGTAAATGACTTTTTATTCTCTGTAAAAGACTTTACTCTTTTTACTCTCTATTGAAGAAGTTTTCACCGACAAAATTGCAATTATACATAAATACCAAAACTACTTGATTTTTTTAATGATTTAAATAAAGGAGAATAAAGCACTTAAACAGAGGCTTAAATATGTGATGATTTGCTGCCTATTCAAATTAATAAAGGCGAAAAGAAAACTAAACAGACATAAAAGCGTCTGATATGATTTCAACAACGAAAATAAATGGCAAATAACAAATTTTGACAGGATATCAAACTGAGTGTTTTTACTTTTTTAGACGAACAGGTAAAAAAGCAGCTTGCTTTTTTATCTTGCTTTGTTTAACTTGCTGAATCTTAGAAGCAGGTTTCTTAATTGCTGAAATTTTGAAAATGTGTACCGAAAAACAATATCTGCCAGTTATCAATTAAAGAATTGAATGATTAAAAAAATTGATTCGTACTAAATTCAAAGTATACATTGAAAATTAAGGAGACACAATACGATTGATTCAATTGACAAAAGTTGGTCAAAAAATCAAATCTAATTTTTTTAGCCTAAATTATTTTTAATTTCTTGTCTATACTCTTACAAAATTTGAAAGCTCTAACATTAAAAAACGCAGAGTTGTGATAATTTTTTTGGTTCGTTTTTATTCACATTCCAATGACAAATCAAAACTTTCAACTGACTTATCTCAGAAAGATAAAATGACTAGTTTGTCTTCATTTACAATGCTAAGACCTTTTTTCTATTGTGCCAAATACTTGGAAATTTTTTTTCACTTGTTGCTAATAGTACATGGAGCAGCAGTTGGTATGCATTTTTCAATCACAAAGCAATACTCTGTTTTAAAAAAATAATAATTGAATATAAAATTTAAAGATTTTTTAAGGCATTTTCAATAAGCATTCGTAAAAAGAAGTATTGTGTACGAATACCAATCAAAGCCATATTAACTTTTGTTATACATAGTTTGATGTACTTGTAAATCAATTTTTTTTATATGTATGTCAATTTTTGTAGGAGAGGAGTAGCCTTTTAAAATAACTTCATAAGTTTCAAGATTTTCCCTTAAAAAATTAAATGGTTAGCTTTTTATGAAAATTTTAGCCCAAAATCTGTTTTACATTATACATACATATAGAAGGCAACCCAAAAAAATTATGAAAATCATTAAATTAAAAAAAATTGTGTACCATGTCTTCTTAAGTTATTTTGATATGGTAAAAATCTGCATGTTGGTTAAAATTTCAAATGGTAAATATATTACGCAAACAGTTTAAATCATTTTCAAAACATTTAAAGGAATTACCATTGAACACTTTGTAATTCAGTTTTTTTCTCTATTACTTAATTAAAAGAATATTTTTGTTTGTTTCAAATGTCTATATTTTTAAGTTCAGATAAGTTATATATCTTTTATTCCGTTGTATCTGGCAATGAAAGAATCAGATGATGGATTTAATGAGTTGCCTCAGAACTGTAGAACCAAGTAGGGAAAATAGAGCAATAATAATGCAGTGAGCGGAATAAAGATGTTTAATATTTTTACCTTCTGTGAAATGAACATAATTTTATTTCATTTGTAAAATATTTAATCATGGTGCAATATTTAACACCATAACCTTAATATTCTTATGCTATATGTTAACTGATTTATTGGTTGGACCTAATTTTATTGCACTTTTATTTTCACCTTATATTCAAGGTTATTCAAACCAGAACAATGAGCTGTTTGTGTAATATTTTTCTCAATCATCAAAGATACCTAGTAAACCTAAGTTCTTCAAATGCTTCGGGCCCCTTTTATGCATTAGCTTGACATCAGGGCCCCCAAAATTTTAAGAACACCCTCCCTGACTGCCATCAAATTACTGAGTGATTTACAGGTTCCTCAATATTCCTAAGACTGCCTCTGCTATTTATACAGATTTTTTAACACTTTTTTTCAATTTCTACTATTAGTTTACTCTCTCCCTATATATGTATATACATTTCCTTCTTCCTCAATGACACAACAGTCCCCGGGGTGGACCTCGGCCTTCTCAAGAAGTCTTTTCAAGACCAGCCAGTGTTTTCCAATTCCCAGTTTGTAAAACTAGGAGATCTTTTTCTAGGCCATCAATATATATTATATATATGTTCAATTGTTAATAAAATACTTTCAATTCATCCATTGAGGTCAAAATACATTTTTTTTTAACTTGTAGTCGATAACATTTGATGTTTATACAGTTTTTTCAAATATTAATTCATCCATTAAATTAAAAAAATGAATAAATAGTAAGAAACACAAAAGTAATAGCCCAACAGTATATATAGAAAGGAAAATCGTTGCGCGTTGGACTTGTAACCCAAAGGTCGTAAGTTTGAATCCCACTTGGGATGGTCTAACTTCTGATGATGTGACTCATTTTTGTACTATACTATTTTATAAGAATAATTAAATTTAATTAATGAATAAATAGTAACAAACAAACAAAAAAATTGTCCAAAACCATATATAGAAAGGAAAATCGCCTTCTATTTTGTTACTTAATGTTGTGATTCTGTCATAAGTAAATACATATTTATATTCATTGTAATTATTTATTAAAAAGTAACTAAAATGAAAATTTTCTCCGTTGACCTAAGTAGGAATTGACTTAAATTTGTTTTTTTTGTATTTTCCTTTTAGAAACATTGAATATTTAATTATATATGTATATGAAAATATTAATTAATACTGGTTTCAAATAAATAAATAATGCAGGCTCAATTGCAATAGAAAATCAAGATGGATGCAATTGTTATACTATTGGTGTGATGTGTGAATTCATTTCTTAATGTTTGCATTTATGTTTCTACTATATATTTTTTAAAAATATTACGTTTTAATTATGGCTATGTAGTTGCAAACAATAAAAGAACTAAATTAATATTCTTGAACGAAATACATGATCTAATAAATATATTTATTAGGTACAATTTAATGATCCAGTCTAGGATGGCACACCTTTGAATTTTTCCACGAGGGTTTTTAGAGTCTGTAAAAGATCGGTAGCTTAACATTAAATGAGAGACCTTGGAGGAACGCCTAGAAAAGCGCTGCGGACCCCAGGGGATCCACAGTTTAAGAACCTCTGTAGTAAACTATTTTAATGAAGAAATTCATTTTGTATATTCATACAAAACAACATGGCTCTTATACATGATCAATAACTTGTAACAGATAACAAGACAGTTTAAACCAGAGGTACTCAACCTTTTTTTCCTACTGGGCCGCATACATATGTCAGTTATTTCACGCGGGTCACAACATGAGGATAAATGGGGGAAGGGGAAAGAAATGCTTTGAAACCAAGATGACATTGGAAATTTAAAATGTGGAAAATTGATCAAAATATTGTAACTCCTGTGTGTTTTTCCTTTTTTTTTTTTTAAGTATCACTTTTTATATTTTTTTATTTTTGTCACTAACACTTAATTAGAAGCCTTTAAGAAACACTACTTTACAATTTCTGCATCAGTAAACGGTTTCGTATGATTACTGATAATAGAACAAACTTCGTAGGATGTCTTTGTTACCGCTGTGATATTACCACTGACAAAATACTTTGTTGCTGTTGCAAAGATTATTCAAGAAAGGCTATTTATCACCTCTTGCAAGAGATATTCGAGGAGAAGTGTCGTTGAATGAACCCTGTTTATTATTACTTTTTTAAATACAGCACTTTCGTGACAAATCAAACAATTACTGATCCATGTTTGTTTTTCACCACCAAATAGTCAACCTCTTGATCGTCTTGTAACGATATATTTTCTTCGAATATTTTTTTCGCTTGCAAGATATGAAAGATAGTTAAAAATTAGTTCCACCCATAAAATTGTCTCTACTTCACTGTTGTCTTTTATCACTAACCACAACCGTTCCAAATAGAAAAGGGGGCTGCGGTAGCCCAGTGGTTAAAGTATCCAACCATGGCAGGCATGTCATGAGTTCGATCCCAGTACCACTAAAGACCCGCCGTGTAGGGCAGCGATGCACGTTAAATCTGTTGAGAGCTGAAACGTCCTCCCGTTGGTGTGGTGTGGTAGTTAGGAGAGGGGGGTGCCAGCTCAAGTGTCGTCCACGTCACTTGACCATGGTTCAAAATTACGTGGTCCGTCGCCAAAAGCCCTCGTGTAGCTGAACAGTGCGACGTTAATATTAACTCACTCACTCCAAATAGAAAAAGAATATCAATTCGAACCCGTACAACACCGACAGCAAAAAGCAAAATGATGTATTTAATTTCTTGACAAAGAATTTTTCACCAAATTTGTAATATAATGTTCTTAAATAAGTAAATTTCTCAGAGCAATGGACCATAGCCGGGTCACTTAAAAAGACTCGTTGGGCCGCAGATTGAGTATTGCTGGATGAAATTATAGCTTGGTTTTTCTGTCTAACGAACTGCATGCGTCCTAGTTACCAAATTTGAATCCAATCAAATGTCTAGTGACAAAAGGTGTAGTTAAAAAACTGTCAAAAAATTAAGGAATCAACAGCAAAACACGTTGGAAATATTGTTGAAATTTAAAAGAAGAAAAACTCCAATCTCTCTCTCTGACCCAGATTATGATGTCATAATGGCTTCTAGTGTGCCAGTAAAATATTAATATAGCTGAATTTTAATCCAAAAATGTTACATTCGCTATAAATGTTCCACGACGCTTTTGCTTTTTAAATTTTTATATTTGTAAATGTATTCTCCATTCTATAAAATATTTTAATGTAATTTATTCTGCCTAATGTATATAATTATAATGAAATTATATTTTTTGTATATTTAATAACAATATTTGTTACTGAATTTTTAAAATGTTGAGGTATGTGTTGAGTTATTTGATTATACAAATACAGTAACTTTCCAAGCAAAAACAATGTAATAAGATATTTCTTTTTTGTTACATTTGTGTCTAATATTAAGGTTATTATTTATTTTGTTTTTAATTTGCGCTTTGCTTTAAATGAAGCTTTTTGATAAAGTCTTTATTACTGCTCTAATACGGGAATTATTCGTACATGTAAAGAATTTATTACAAACTTTACCTAGGTTAAACAAATTACATATTTTTTACTGCTTTTAATGTTTTGATGCATTTGCATTAATATATGTATTTATATATATTTTACCTTTTCATTAAAAAAAATTGTAATGAGCTTTATGAAAATTGTAAAAAAAGGTTTTATATATTTTTTTAAAATTTAATATACATCCATTTCAATCATATTTTTGATTATTTCCTTTGTTAATCGCAATATTAAATAAAAGAATTGTTATTAGTTCAATTTCATTCGCTGTTATCCTATTTTAATTAATCCATTCTTGATGAAAACTCATTATCATTCAGCAGCGATCTGATCAAATAAATGCACACTCTTTCCGGATTTCGGTCATCCGTACTTCATTCATTCACACTTCAGTTCTTTCTTTCTTCTTCTAAGAAGATAAATGATTCATCGCGCTTCTCTGAGAAATACGTGGTTTGCAAAAGAAAAACAGAAAAAGACGTGCTTCTAAAATGCATCAGTCCAGAAAACATTAGAAATGCATGCTTTCGGTTTTTTTTTTTTCAGCGTCCATTTCCTCTCTTACTCTTTTTTTTTCACATTGTTTTCCCACTCACAAATAGAAAAAATCCACTCGTCGGCTCACTTTTAGCCATTTCAGAGAAATCTGTCTGACAAAGTCGTCTGCTACATAAAAAACTGTCTGAAAACCTAGAAAAAGCCGGTCCAGGTAGGGTTGCCATCTCTTATTTGTTGGCAAGGTTGCCAACTTTGCGCCAAATTATTTTGTCATCAAATCAGAGAACTGTGTGTGTGTGTTGTTTGCTAAGATCCAATCATTTTTTTTAAAATTGACGATTTTTTTTATGATTTTATTGAAAATGCCATCTTATCAGCTTTGTAAAAATACCAAGTTTTTTTCTTCCCCATTCGCTAGAACAAAAACAAGTGTTTTAGTAAAAGCAGATGCCGTAACTTTACAGAAGTTGTCAAACTGTAAAATGCGTTTTACTTGAAATGTGCTTTTTTTTTTTTGAAAAGCTCAAACGGGGACAGCGATTGCTCAAAAAGTTTTTTAAGTAATTTGCTGAAACTTTTTATGTATGTTCTGTATAACAGTAGAAGTGTTTTGACCTTCAGATTAATCAATCAATGTTTTATTACAAAATCTACAGTTCTTTATGTGAATATAATCACTGCAATTTTAAGCAACTTCATATAATAATTAAGATAAAGAGCTCTAATTTTTGTAAAAATTAAAATATTTCTTATCCTGAAAGTCATTTCAAAAAGGAATAGTAAAGTAATACATCAAAATTGAAAAAATGAGAATTTATTTATCTACCCGTTTATGTCAATTTTTGTCAATGTTTACCCATTTTTTCCCATTTAAGAAGTAATAATTATTTTTCTCTTCTTAATTTTAGCTTTTTTTTCTTAAAATATAGTAAATAAATCTAAAAACCACAAAAAAAAATCTCCATATCTCCATTTTTTAAAAAAGCAGTTGTCGCGAGTAGTCGGATCCCTTAAAACTTTTTGACTTTATATCTTTTAAAATATATCGACATAAATCATATTTTGGATTATTTCCTTAGTTACAATATTCTTATTATTTTCCTTTTGAATTAAAGTAAGCATTCATCTTATTGAAACTAATTCATTGTTGATTAAAATTCAAGACCAGTGGCGCACACAAGGGGGCGGACCTCCCCCCCCAAAGCCCTTGATTTTTTTTTTCCGATTGATTATAATTCTAAGAACATAGTACGGAAAATTTAATTAAGTATTTGTTATTAATGATTATTTTATTAATCAATGCTAATTATTTATTCAATAATTAGTTTTTTACTATGTTTTGTTCACGAAAATCGATAAAATCAAAAGGAGCATGATACAAGAATGGTGAACTTTTGACCCCCCTTGAAAAATTCCTGTGTGCGCCACTGTTCAAGACCATATATCTGTGGCTAATTATAAATTCATTTATGTAAATATTTTTAAAAATGATAATAATCCAATTTTTCGAAAAATTCAATGATTGAATAATGTTGTGCTAAAATCCGTCAGCGCCAAATATCGGAAATCGTGTTGCATTAGGAAATAAAACATTAAATACAATTAAAAATAATTGCCCCCTCCCATTAAACGTTTGATGAGAGATCTTGAATCCAATCTCATACTTATCTCGGGACACATTTCTTGTAAATATCCTCCCCCATTTTCACCCAAAATTTTAACCCAATTTTTACCTTTATATACATTCCATTATGAACCTTCCTTCAAGTTTGGGAGAAAAACGCCACTTTTCTTTCGCAAGGATTCTCAACCACTGTGCCGCCAATTTTTTGTTTCCATGTGTAACATCTTTTCTCTCGATTGCTGGATATTTGTCGGAGTGATTTCGTGATAAGGGACGGATGTGGTAACAGGATGTGACGCAAGCGCGCTATTTAATTTGACCAATGAGAGCGCGTGGTGTTGTTGCTTCGCTACCCTTGCATTCTTCTTACCCATTCACGAAAGCAGTATCAAGGTTAGGGATCATAATCATGTTACTCAAAAATTTAATGGCCATTGTTGTAATAGTTGTAATTTAGCAATGAAAACCCCCAAATTTTTGCCTGTTTTCTTCCGTAATCTTTCAGGATATGGCACCCATATTTTTATTAATGAGTTAGGATATGATGAAAAACAAATTAATTTAATTACGAACACCGAAGAAAAATATATTTCCTTCAGTAAAAATATTTCAAATAATTTTCAGTTAAGGTTTTTAGATTCTTTCAAATTCATGTCTTCTAGTTTGGAAAATTTGATAAAAACACTAAAAAAAGATGAATTTAAATATATGAACCATTATTTTGATTCAGAAAAAATAGATTTACTTTTAAGAAAAGGAGTTTTTCCGTATGATAAATTTGATAGTTTTGAAAAGTGTAAAGATTCTTGTTTACCACCTATTAGCAAATTTTACAATAAACTAAATGACAGATCTCTTTGAAAACTTTCGGAAAATATGCATGCAAACTTATAAACTTGACCTCTGTTGGTATTTTACCACCCCAGCTTTATCATTGGATGCTATGTTATTACACACTAAAGTAGCCATCGAACTGTTCACAGATTACGACATGCTTCTTTTTATAGAAAAGGGTGTAAGAGGAGGTATAAGTCAGTGTTGCAATCGTTATGCTATAGCTAGGGTTTCTGATTTCCCGGGTTTTTCCATTCCCGGGAATACATCAAAATTTCAAAAAAATTTAAAAACAAGTTATTTTAAAATAAAATCAATAATAATTATATAAAATAAGGATACATATAAACTACAAAAGTAATACTTATTTATATAATGACTAAAAAATACAAAAAATATACAATAAATATATTATTCATTTTTAAAATAAGATTTCAAAAAGCATAAGCAACTAATACTTTTATCACTCAACCTAGTTCTAAGCTTTGTAATGAACAGTCCAGCAGCAGAAAATGCGCTCTCGGCTTCAACTGACATTGGAAGAATTGTTTTTAAAGCATCACAAAGTGTTATAATGTTTAGTGATGGATTTTCAGTCGAGTCGAACAACTGCATCTCTTGTTTCATGATTTTGTTGAAACTGGTACTTTTTTTGGTTGAACAATATAAAACTATTGTTTTAAAGTAAATTGCTTTCTCTAATTTTTCGTCTAATGCCCCAGAGGTTTTTCTTTCAAAATCTATATGCTCTCTTCTTCTGAGTGTGAAAAGTTGGATATTGATTCCTCTTCTTCGCAGAAAAGCCTTGTCCCTATCATTTGGGCTTGTCTAACCAAACAATTTTTACCAGGCAATCGCGAAATATCGCCAGTAACTGCAGCTGCTTCGTATTTTCTCCCAAAATTCAGGTATTGCATTAATCCTATTAAATTAACGTTGCGTCTCTCATTAATTCTTTGGATTAGAGAATATTTCATATTTTTTTGCAAATTCTGAATTTTGTTCGTTCAATTCTCCAATGACGAAAGAAAATACACCTTCTGCAGTTAGCAAAGTTGCATTTCGACTGCATAATTTTTCTAAGCCAATTTTTACTGGTGGTAGAACCCCCCTCAGTATAGAGGGCGCTGCTTGTAAAAACATGCTTGTTTACAGCAGAGATCTTGTGTACGTGACCGAGTGCAGACGCACTCCATATTCCATTCAACTTATTATTTAATCTTACACTTGTCTTCGATGATTTATCGAATTTAATTGAGTCTAACGATTGTGATGATATGAGCGTTGATTGAAATAAAAGCATTCTACCACTGATTAACTGAACCACCGATGATCGTAACATTGGTGCATCGGCCAAGAAGTTGAAATATCATCTTCGACAGTGAATTCAGGTAAGCCGAATTTTTATTGAAACTGAATTATACCTGAATAGAAGATTAAAATGTCAGAAGATCTCTCAAAATTTAAAAAGAAGCGTACTGCGGTACATTCTTCGTTGACAAAATTAATAAATAAAATTGATCAACAATGAAAATGAACCTGTTGATCAATTTGAAGCTTTTATAGAGCAATTAAATGATAAAGAAAGTAACTTAAGTTTATTAAATACACTAATTGAAGATCGTTTGTCTGTTGACACTATTACTGAAGATATAGAAGCTTCGGAAGAAATTAAAGAGAAGATTATATTTTGGAAAATGAAGCTTTCTTCTAAAATTAGGAGAATAAATTCTGACTCTATCCAGGTTGATACAGTTTCTCGAAATATCCAAGTTATTGATTCCAATAGTTTTGAATGTATGAACATAAATTTACCTAAATTGCATATAAATAAGTATTCTGAAATTATTCTGAATGGTTAGATTTTTATAATTTATTTGAAAGCTCTATTCATAATAACAATAGACTAAGCAAAGTTGATAAATTTAATTATTTAAAATCATATTTGTGTGGTAATGCGCTTGCTTGCATTAATGGATTTCCAATTTCTGATGATAATTATGATAGAGCTCTTGATTTATTAAAAGATAGATTTGGAAATAAAAACATGCTACTTAACGCTCATTTGAGCAATTTATTAAATTTAACTCCTGTTAGAAACCCTACTGATATTGTGGGCTTAAGAAATTTGTACGATATAGCAGAAACGCAAATAAGGAGTCTTGAAAGTTTAGGAGTTAAAGGAGAATCCTACTCAAACTTATTAACACCCATCCTGTTGAAACAGATACCCTCGGAACTCGTTTTGGAATTCAATCGTTCTCAAAAGGACGAAGGGTTTGACCTGAGCGCTCTTTTACAGTTCCTGCACTTGGAAATCCGTAGTAGGGAACGAGCTTCTCAAATAAACAGTCATAAACTATGTCATTATTCCCCTCCACCGCAAGACAGAACAAAAAATAAAGGCTCCTATTTCCCCGGACAACGCATGAAGCCACCCCCGAATAGAGTACATTTCCGAGCACATTCATTTCCCACCCCCTGGGAGAAAGTAGAACCTAGAAGCCGGAAATGTTTATACTGCAACAAAGGTCATGAACTCGACGCTTGCCGTTCTTTTAGTGCTAACGAAAAGCGAGAAATTTTAAGAAAAAAAGGATGTTGTTATTGGTGTTTGTTGTCACCCGGTCATAGAGCAATGGAATGTGTAAAAAGGGAGTCGTGTCCTATTTGTAATGGGTCCCACCATTTCTCAATATGTTTTCGAAATCGACATGCTGACGATTTGTCTCCGAAAAAGGACACTGATGACATAGTTTCAGCAGTAATTAAAACAGATTCTGAGGACATTTTAACAATGAGTGTTATTGTTAATGAATCCAATATTTCTAAACAGCTTAGTGAATTTTGGAATTTAGAGAACTTAGGAATAGAAGCAGAGGTGTCTGATGAGGAAAATATTGATAATGATATAATGTCTGAATTTGAAGCGGGAATTTCATACCAAAATAAGCGGTATAAAGTTAAATTCCCTTGGAAACCTAACATGAAAACATTGTTAGAAAATAATGAAGAAATTGCTAGGAAAAGATTTCTAAAGTTAAGATCACGTTTTAAAAATGACAGTTCCTTATTTGAGGATTACAAATTAGTTGTAAATAATTATCTTTCTGAAAAAATCATAGAACGCGTTCCATTTGAAGAAGAAAATCTAAAGCATAATATTTTTTATCTACCACATACAGCAGTAATACGTACTGATTAAGCTACAAGCAAATTGCGAATCGTATTTGATGCGTCATCACATGCGAAAGCACAACTATCTTTGAACGATTGTTTACACACAGGGCTAAATTTTATACCTAACCTATTTTTTCTATTAATCAAATTTAGAGTGAATCCAATTGCATTTGTAGCTGACATAAAATGGCATTTTTGATGATTGAGATAGACGAAAGTGAAAGGGATTTTACAAGATTTTTCTGGATGAAAATCCAGGAATTGATTTAGAAAACAAACGGCTTGATATTTTCCGAATGACTAGGGTTTTATTTGGAGTAAAATCAAGTCCATTTCTTCTTGCAGCTACGATAAAGCATCATCTTAAAAAATATGTGGATATTTTTCCTGATACTTTTAACCATCTTAACCAGTCATTGTATGTTGATGATTTTCTGTGTGGAAATGTCAGTGTCCAAGCAGCCTTGACGACCTGCATAGAAAGTAAACAAATTTTGGAAGATGCAAGTATGGATCTTCGGAAATGGAGAACCAACTCTTCCGAGCTAAATCAAAGGTTGAAAAATTTAAATTTTGAAGTAGATGAACATAACGAGTCATTGAACCCGTTGATAGCTTCAAAGGTCTTAGGAGTTGGTTGGAATGAAAACTCTGATACATTCTATTTTGATTCCAGTGATTTAGGAACATTTCTTTCTAAAAGAATTAATACAAAAATATATTTGTTACAAGCCGCAGGTCGATTATTTGACCCAGTAGGTTTCATAGGTCCTTATACGATCCGAATAAAATGTTTAATTCAGGAAATTTAGTGTTTAGGATTGGATTGGGATGACAAATTGCCGAAACAATTAGAAGTTTCATGGAATAAATGGTGTAATGAGATTCATTATTTAAGTGAAATAAAAATTCCTCGATATTACTTTCAAAACTTTTTGCCTTCAAATGCAACCACCATTCAGTTGCATTGCTTTTCAGATGCTTCCAAAAAGGCATATGGAACTGTCGCTTATTTACACATAGAACTGAACGATGGAAATATTATTTCTAGTTTTGTAGCATCAAAAGGTCGGGTAGCTCCATTAAAAACTCTTTCGATCCCTAGATTGGAGCTTATGGGAGCACTTTTATCTGCAAGGTTAAGTGACAAAATTGCAACTGCACTCTGAGTCGTTTTTATTGGACTGATTCGTCTATAACATATTACTGGATAAAGAGGGATTTTAATAGACATAAAGT
Source organism: Trichonephila clavipes (assembly GCA_019973935.1). Lineage (NCBI taxonomy): Eukaryota > Metazoa > Arthropoda > Arachnida > Araneae > Nephilidae > Trichonephila > Trichonephila clavipes. The sequence continues at coordinate 37,328 of BMAU01020518.1, forward strand.
GTTTGTAAAGAATAGAATTAAAGAAATACAAAAACTGAGTGATCCCAAGGAATGGCGCTATTGTAAAGGAAAGGATAATCCCGCTGATTTAATAAGTCGGGGTTTGCTTTTAAATGATCTTAAAAATAACAAAATATGGTGGCATGGTCCCAAGAGGTTGACAATGAAACAAACAGAATGGCCATTATTTTCAGAACCTATAATTGAAACCGAAATAAACAACGATAAATTAGAATTGAAAAAATCAATTAATGTGTAAATACAGCGGTTGAAAAGAGGCAAATTGAAGATAATTTAATCTCTAGATATTTCTCTTTTAGTAAATTAATTAGAATAAGCGCTCTATGTTTAAGATTTATTTATAACTGTAAAGTGAACCCAGTATTAAGGAAAATAGACTGTATAAGTGCTTCTGAATTTGATCATGTTACGAAAGTTTTAGTAAAGGAAGTACAATTAAATGAATTTCTAACTGAAATAAAGTGTCTCAAAAACGGACAACCGATTCCAAAGGGCAGCAAAATATCATCTTTAAACGTTTTTTTGGACGAAGATGAAATACTGAGAGTGGGAGGTAGATTGAAACATTCGACCCTATCTGAATTCCAAAAAACATCAAATGATGTTGCCAAAGGCTCATCATTTAACTGATTTAATAATTGAACACTATCACAAGAAATCATTACATTCTTGCTTGCAAACCACATTATATTTAATAAGACAGTTTTATTGGATCCCATCGGGTCAGAACCGTGTAAGAAGAATATTAAATAAATGTATTACGTGTTTTCGCACGAAAACCCAAGACAATAAACCAGATGATGGGAGATTTACCACGAGACAGAATTGTGCCTTTTAGACCCTTCGAAAAAGTTGGATTGGATTACGCTGGTTCTATAATCACGAAACCAAATTTTAAAAGATCAAGAGTGACTTTAAAATCGTATATTGCCATTTTCATCTGTTTCAGTACAAAAGCCACTCATTTAGAAGTTGTTTCCGACTTGACCACAGAAGCCTTCCTAGCATGTCTCCGACGATTTATAGCAAGGAGATCCAAGCCATCCGTCATTTGGAGTGACAATGCAACGAACTTCAAGGGAGCAAGAAACATTCTTAATGAATGGAACGAAATTTGCAAGTCCAACAGAATTCAGCTATTCAGCGCGGAAGAGGGAATCGAATGGAACTTCATTCCACCCGCTTCTCCCCATTTCGGTGGATTGTGGGAAACAAACATTAAGTCCATGAAACGCATTTTATTGAGGGTAGCGAAATCAGCTATCATGAACTTCGAAGAGTTAACTACGTTGATGGCACAAATCGAAGCAGTTCTGAATTCACGTCCCTTGTCTCCATTTTCTTCGGACCCCAATGATCTTAACCCTTGACCCCGGGGCATTTCTTGACGAACTGTGCAATTTCATCCTTTCCTGAACCATATACTGCTTCGGATTCTTTGTCCTATCATTCCAGGTGGAAACTCATTCAATCCCTGAGAGACAAATTTTGGAACCGTTGGAGCACCGAATATCTGACCCATCTTCAGACCCGTGCTAAGTGGAGTGTACAGAATCCTAACTTGATGGAGAATCAGCTAGTTCTTTTAAAGGATCCCAACACCAAGCCCCTTGAACTGGCCTATGGGGCGTATTCTTGAAGTATTTTCCGGTAGTGATGGTCTTGTAAGAGTAGTTAATGTGAAAACCTCAACAGGTATTTTAAAACAAGCCATCACAAAGGTAGTGCCTTTACCTATTCCAGTTGATCCTGCATCTGTAGAAAAGAACATTTGAACATTTTACAATTTCTTGAACTTTAACCTTTATATTATTCTATTTACATAATTGCTAATTTGATTTTTCAATATTGTTGATAATGCATGTGATTTAAGAATTGCTAATTTTATTTCAGAATTATTGATGATGCATGTGATTTGAGAATTGAATTCATAGGATTTTATTTTTATTATTTCACATTGCATGAATTTTTTATTTGTATTATTTCACATTGCATGAATTTTATTTGTATTATTTCATTTTGCATGAATTTTACTTGAATTACCTTAGAATTTGAATTTTCTTAATGTAAACTCCGCAGGAGTTTAAGTGGGGAGTAATGGTAGAACCCCCCTTAGTATAGAGGGCGCTGCTTGTAAAAACATGCTTGTTTACGGCAGAGATCTTGTGTACGTGACCGAGTGCAGACGCACTCCATATTCCATTCAACTTATTATTTAATCTTACACTTGTCTTCGATGATTTATCGAATTTAATTGAGTCTAATGATTGTGATGATATGAGCGTTGATTGAAATAAAAGCATTCTACCACTGATTAACTGAACCACCGATGATCGTAACAACTGGCTTTAAGCCTTTTACAATTGTAGTCACAGTTTCAAACTCTACATTGACCCTCATTTGTTCTTCTTTAATGTCAATTAATGCTTTTGAAATTGCTGACTTTATTTCTAAAAAATATTTCAAGCATTTCCAACAAACTATTCCAGCGTGGTTTGGTATCCAAACAAACCATCTTTTCACAGCCAAACTCTTCTTTAACATATTTTTGTAAAATATCATTCTTTATAGGGGACTTTCTGAATAATTTTACTACATTTCTTATCTTTTTTATAGTTTCATTTATGTTAGTTATGGAATTTTTTTCTGCATAAGTGACATGAAACAAAGCATCTATTCCTACACCGCTTTCAAATTCTAAATCTAAAATCTTCTGCAAGCTCTTCACTTTCACCATTGTCTTCTTCTTTATGCGATTTATCTTCTACTTCAACAGTGTTTTCTACCAAATCTATTTGTTTATTATAAAGCACATCGCACACGGATAGGTGTATGGCGTGTGCATAGCACAGGTGATACTCACAACTCATTATTTTTCTGAACTTAACCATCATACTAGCACCATCAGTAACACACGCAACTATGTGCTTTTCTGTTGTGATTCCGAATTTCTGTAGTTTAGTCTCAGACGCTTTAACACAATTTTCTGCTGAAAAGGATCCACTAATTCTAAGCATTCCTAAATTAAAGATTTCACCCTCATTGAAGTGAACGTTTATGTTCAAATATCGTCTATTTTTAAGCGATGTAAACTCATCGAGCGTCAAGCTACAACGAAGTCCTGCGTTTAACTTTGATGAAATTTCATTAGTAATCCGAGCTTTAATCACATTACATTGTTTATATACAAGCTTCATAACATCACTAGGGTTTGGAGGAAAGGAATAACCTTTATCTCATGTAAGGACTTCCTAATAAAGTTACTTTTTGTTATTGCATTTACCGTGTATCCATCTACACAAACAAGTTTACTTACAATTTCCTCTAGTGTTTCTTTTTTTTCTTTAAGAAAATATGATAATAAGGGTTTCTTTTGTTCAGAAGTAATCTGATATCATTATCACTATCAATTTTTCTCTTAGTAATTTCAGTATTTTGTGATCCTGACGAAACGGATTGAATTGCTTTCGATATATTATGCTGAATTTGTAAATGCCGAAGCAAACCACTTGTAGACGAACCTCTACACTTCAAAATATTGCTACATTTCATGCATTTTGCACTTTCTTCATTTTTATTTTTTATGAAATACTGCCAAACAAAGGACTTCGTAATTGAGACAGACATATTTCAAATGGTTATGTTTATATTTATATCTGAAAGAAATATATAAATTGTAAGAAAAATAAGTAGATCTCAAATATTTGGATGTGTTACATCAACAGAACAATTAATTAATGTAATATAATTTTTTTTATGTTCAGAACAAAACTTGAAACAATATTTTTCGTTTCGGTTCTATTATATTTATATATTATATATATATATATATATATATATATATATATATATATATATATATATATATATATATATATATATATATGTAGTCAGACCACCATTTTACAAATCTTTCTATATTGCAAACTTTTCCTGGAACCTAGAACAGAAAAATATTGAAAGAGGAATCGCTATTTAACAAATTTTCCACATAATGAACTTTTCTTCTGGTTTTAGCGACTTCGTTAAATAGAGGTCCGACTGTATGTATGTGTGTATATATATACTAAAATACTATAAATCTAAAGAAGCAAATCAAATATAGGAGTATAAATATATGCCAAAAGTTAAGTATATATATATCATCACTTCCAGTTTTTGTTCTGGAAAGACTGTTCCTTTCCCTCAATTTTCAATTCAGCCTCCACTGATTAATTTTCAATTTTTAAACGTTTGAATTTGTATTAAAAATGTGTATGTAATATAACTATCAATAAACCTGATAAAGGTTTAGAAAGTAAATAGTGTATCAAATATATTTTCATCCATGCTCCCCGCAAAATTAGTATCATTTTGTGAGGCAAACAGAAATTTTAAAATCTGCCTTTTTACTCAATGAAATTCCCTAGATGTTTTGATAAATAATTTAAAATGGCAGTTTGTAACGAAATCTACAGAAAAAAGTACTTCGAAGGAATAAATAATTATTCTGAAGAAAGAAATTATTAAAAATTCGAATACAAAAGAATTTGCTTAGTTTATAATAAATAAATGTCACACTATCTTTATTTTGCAGATGCTGTTACTGTCTACATTTTTCATTTTCAACTTTATCATATACACAGAGGAAAAAATCTTTCCCCAAATTAAAAGTTTTTTTTTAAAATTTTTTTTATTTATTTATTTATTTTTTTGCACTAAAGAAAAAAATTATGTTCGCATGGAAACAATGTTACAATTCAAGATTTTATAAATTAAAAATCTATGGGGAAAAATTCACATTTGAAAAATAATTACTAAAATTAACCTTCCTTTACTGACTCGTAGGCGTTTGAAAATTAACCAGTCTAAGGTGAATAAATTATTAATTATTAAGGTTGTTACTAAGAGATAAATATTAATAAATACGTGAAAACTCATTTGCCGCTGAAGTGCCGATTATGTGCGTTAAAAATTTTAATTATTGTATTTAAGGTATTTTATTTGTACAACCGATTTCTTGTTTATGGAATTGTTATATTGTAGTTACATAAAGATAAACAAATATTAAGAATCTCACTCGAAATTTAGGTTTAGAAAAATAAGAAATATCGCGAGATTGTTTATAAAAATATTCTCCCCCCAACAGTTTGAGGGCTCATTCCCTTCTTCAAATTGCTCATTCAATTAAATAGCTCATAATAAAGACAAGTATCCGAAAAAAAAAATTTGAAAAAAGATTAAACAAATAACAGTTTTAAGTATTAGTACTTACGTTATCCACATAAATCAAGATCTTGAAACTTCGATCAGACAGTGCTAATTTGCTAGGAAATGTGATTACTTTAAAAAACCAAATACTTCTTGTTAACGAAGCTTGATACAGAGATAGAAATTGATTTGGACAGATACTCCTACCCACAGCTAGCTGTTAAAATTCTCACCAATCCAACGAAAGCTTTAATCTTTCTTTCTCATATTACACTCTTACCCCACGAACATTCCTTCGTTCAGGAAGTTCGGGGTCAATGATCGCAAATTGTCACAGTAGGGTCAGCTAACGATGTCCGAGGTTGAAATCTGCAGTCAAGTAAAAAATAACTACCTCATAGATAATTGAAGCCCCGTGCGATTCCCGGGAAATCCCGGGAACGAAGTATAATTCCCGGGAATAGAAAAAGTACAGAAATCTTATGATTTCCCGGGAACCCTATAGCTAACAACAGATATATGTCTAATTTTAACCCAGATGATGAGATAATATATTTAATGTATCTTGAAGCAAATAATTTGTACGGTTATGCAATGAGTAAATATCTACCCTTAAAAGATTTTGTTTGGAGTGATAACAATTTAACTGAACAGGATATTTTAAATTTATTAGATGAATCCAATGTAGGTTACATCTTGGAAGTAGATCTTGAATATCCTTCCGATTTGCATGACAAACATTCAGACTTTCCCCTTGCCCCTAAAAATAAGCCCCCACCTAATTGTAAAGAGCCTAGATTTTTAACTACTTTTGAACCAAAAACAAAATATGTTCTCCATTATTCTAATTTAAAGCTATATTTAAAATTAGGGTTAGTCTTGAAAAAAATTCATAATAAAATTTTTTCAATCTTCTTGGCTTAAAAATTACATAGATTATAATACTAAATTAAGAACTAAATCTGTAAATGACTTTCAAAAGGATTATTACAAACTAATGAATAATAGCATTTTCGGGAAAACGATGGAAAATGTAAGAAGAGTAGATATACGTTTATGTTCAACAGAAGAGCAGGCTCGAAAGTAAATAGCAAAATCAAATTTTAATCGACGCACAATATTTTCTGAAAACTTAATGGCCGTTCATCTAAAAAAAACCCAAATCAAATTTTTCAAACCAATTCAGGTAGGAATGGTAATTTTAGATATATCAAAAGTTCTAAAGTATTCTTTTCACTATGAGTACATGAAGCACCGTTATGACTCAAAAGTAAGGCTCATGTATACAGACACAGATTCTTTTATATATGAAATAAAAACTGATGATTTTTATAGTGATATGAAAGATAATATTAACTTATATAATACTTCAGACTATGATGAAAACAACATTTATAATTTACCTCTTGTTAACAAAAAAGTCATCGGGAAAATGAAGGATGAAAATAAGGGAAATATTATGACTGAATATGTAGGATTAAAATCGAAAATGTATGCCTACAAAACAAACAATAAGATTGAAAAGCGGTAAAAGGAATTAAAAAACAAACTATAAAAAATAAAATAACATTTGAGGACTACAAAGCCTGTCTTTTTAATGAAAAAATAAAATATGTTGACATGAACTTAATTAGATCCAAATTTCATTCATTACATTCAATAAAGCAAAACAAACTTGCTCTGTCATATAAAGATGACAAAAGGTTTATTAATGGTGATGGCATTACTAATCTTGCCCATGGTCATTGGTCGTTGATGAATATAGACCTATTCAATGAGCTGTAGGACATAAAATCCAATAATGTGATTTTGTGTGTGTGTGTGTAAATAATTGATTGTAATGTAAAACGGAATGCTGTTTTTGTAAATAAACAACTTTGTATCTTTACTGTACATGTGTAATCATTATACTGAAATAAATTTTACAAGTTGTTGTTCTCCTGTAATGTAAATATACGATTGTAATGTAAAACGCAATACAAGATGTTGATTTCTGAATAAACAATTTACTTTATATCTTTACTGTGTGTGCGTGTGGAATCATTATATTGAATTAAAATTTACAAATTACTAAAATAATATAAATTAAATATTTTTTTTATTTCATTTTAATTAAGAAAATGATTTTAAAACACGTCGCCATCTGCTTCGCCTGGAAAAGCTGTCTTGTAGAATCAAGATCAAACAAGCTAAAACAAGATAAATCATAACCCGTTCACGCTGATGACGAGTATACTACGGCACATTTTTCTGAATAATCAATTTACTTTGTATCTTTACTGTGTGTGTATGTAATCATTATACTGAATTAAAATTTACAAATTATTAAAATAATATAAATTAAATATTTTTTTATTTCATTTTAATTAAGAAAATGATTTTAAAACACGTCGCCATCTGCTTCGCCTGCAAAATTAAATTCATGAGATCATAAACATAAGTTTTCTTCAGATCTATATTCCTTCATAGGACAATGGTTAGCGTAACTGAAAAACTATTGTCCTATGGAGACATTTTGATCTGAGGCCGTGAGCTTGAATCTGGATTTATTATTATTTTTAAAAAATTTTTTTCATTTATTTTAAAATCTATAATTAGTGTATATTATAATCAATAGGTGGTGCCATGAGCACATTTAACATTCCTATACTTTCATTTTTTGTGCACATTTTTTTTAAAAACAACTCAACTTAGCTGTAGGAGAAAACAATTCGACTCGCCCCCTCAACTCGAAAACCAAAACCATTGCAGGAGAAAAGCGACTCAACTAGGCAGCATGAACGAAACAACTCAACTCAACAGGAGAAAACAACTCAACTCGGTAGCATGAACGAAACGACTCAACTCATCAGGAGAAAACAATTCAACTCGCCCCCTCAACTCGAAAACCAAAACCATTGCAGGAGAAAAACAACTCAACTCAGTATGAGAAAAACAACTCAAGTCTACAGCTGGAACGAAACAACTCAACTCAGCAGGAGGAACCAACACAACTCAGAAGCAGGAACGAAACAACTCAACTCAGCAGGAGTGAAACAACTCAACTCGCCAGGAGAAATAACTCAACTCGACTGTAGGAACGAAACAGCTAAACTCGGCGGTAGGAATGAAACAACTCAACTCTGCGCCACCGTCGACCGCCTGCACCGCCTTTACAGCAGAATCGGCTTTTCTTATCTACTACCGATAGTACTGCTATACATGCTGGCGCTTACTCTCAGCCTTTCCGTACCCAAATTCCTATACTAAATCTATTTTGGCTCCTACCTCCTATCTTAACATTTTTGACAGATATTTTTGAAACACACTATATACACACACAAGTAATATAAAAAAAAATTTTAAATCAATTCCTACTTAGATCAACCAAGAAAAATTTTATTTTAGCTACGTTTTATTAAATAGTTACAATTAATATAAATATGTATATATATATGCATATGACAGAATTCCAACATTAAGTGGTAATTAATTTTCATTAATTATCATTAAAATATCGTATTGTCATCCAAAGCAATCGTGAATATAAAATTTCAGTTCAAGTGAATGTTTTGAAACGTGAGAAAAAAACCTTTTCAAATTTTGACACAAGTCGCCAAAAGGGTCGCTAAGTTGCCAACGTGGCTGTATTTGTACTTCTGTAAATAATTAGTTTTAATCAATTAATTTTTGTTAATTATAATTAAATTTTTGTGTATTGTCATCCAAAATAATCATGTATATAAAACTTGAGCTCAATGGAGCGCTTTAAAATGTATTTCATGAACGATTGAAAATTCCACCAAGATAAATAAATATATAGATTGTGAGCTAATAGTAGGAATTGAATAAAATATATATCTATAATTGGTAATAATAATACATATCTGATATCATAATAAATAGAAGTGTTCATGGCCTCCGAAATCAATTTAAGTCCAAGTTTATTTCTATAAACACCCAGTTGATCCTATAATCAGAACATAGAACGTGCGTAGAATCACTAAACTAAAATTAGATGATCGCGGGCGCCGGCGCCAAGGGCGCCTTTTCCCAGAAGGATGGGAGAAAAAGAAAAACCATAATTTGATATCGGATCTAATCAAGAGATCTCCCCGACAGAACGGGGAGGGAGGACGTACCCCGAAACTCGAAACGCTCTATCGAAGCAGAGCGCCGGCGGGGGGAGGGGAAGAAGGCAGGAAGGAACCAGCACCTCCTAGATACAAGGCCTGGCCACTGATTTGTGACGTCACTACTAGTAGGGAGAAATCGTCCATCGCCTACGGAGATTCTCTGATGTATTTTTTTGAATACTTTTTGTTATAAACTAATTATACTCTTTTTTTTACAGGAGATTAAAAAAATTAATCATTAAATTGTATTTCATGTACATAAAACATGAGTAAATATTAGTTTTCCTATTTAAATAATAATTGCAAGTAATGATTATCCATTACTACGAACGCATTGCGTTGAACATAAACACATTTATTACATTGTAGCAAAGCCTTTTGTATTCGTATATTTCTTTTTTACATAACTATAATTATTTCTTAATTTTAAAATTCATTTTATTTTTTTTTTTCAAAAATAGTTACAAAGAGGAAAATAAAATTAGAAATAGTTTTCAAAACAAAAAACGACATACAAATTTAAAAGCAGTGACTTTGCACATCAAGTAGTATTAAATAAATTTCAAATATATTTGTAGATAAATCTACACCTGAATATAATTATAGATATATACAGGAAAATAAATATATACTTAAAAATAGATTACACAGTTTATTTAGCTGTTTGTCTGTCATTTTTCTTTCCTTAAATTTTTAGTACTTTTTCTCTCAAAAGTAGTTAAATATGTTTTAAAACTTTATTGGTATCAAATTAATAAACAAAAGTTTGCTGTCTGTATAACAGCATGAAAAATTACCATAAAATAAGTTGACAAAAATATTTTTTATTAAATCCATACATATATGATTACAGATACATACATGAAATTAAATATGTACACAGAAACAGACTACACAGTTTATTTTGCTATTTGTCAGTTACTTTTCATTGCTTAAAATGTTTCTATATTTTCCCTTTATTAATAGTTATTCAATTATGCATTGTTAAAAATGTAGATTAAATGTTTTAAAACTATTGGTATCATGCACAGTATATAATAAGCAAAAATTCTTCACTCTCTTCAATAACAGCATTAAAAACTACCAAAAAATAAAGTTCCCATAAATAACAATATAACAGGTTATAGTAAAATAAGTTAAAAATATATATTTTAGATAAATTGTACATATATTAAAGCATAGATATATACCTAAAATAAATGTATATATAGAGAAAATATAACACACCCATATATAAAAATGTATTTCATTTAGCTAATAAAGTAGGTATTTTTTTCAAAGCAAAAAAAAAAGAAAAGAAACAAATTTAAAAACAGTAGCTTTATTGGTATCAAATACAATCCACAGCATTAAGAGAATTATTAAATAAATTTCAAATATATTTTTAGACAAAAATCTATACTATATAATTATAGATATATACAGGAAAAATAAACACATACATAAAAATAGATTATACAATTTATTCAACTGTTGTCGCAGTTACTTTTCTTTAAATCTTTGGTACTTTTCTTCCAAAAGCAGTTATACATTGTTGCAAATGTGAATTAAATATGTTATTAAACTTATAATTGGTACCATGCATAGTACATGCATAAATTCATTTGAATTTATCAAGCTAATCGATATTTCTGAGACAATTTGACGTTGATTATTTTGTTTAAGGAACATATTTTCATAATCATTAGAAAGAAGTTTCTGAACCATTTTATAATTGTAGAGCACTGCTGTAACAACATCTGGAGAAGGCACGATGAACTTCCTCTGTCTAAGTTACGTATTAAATCCTAGTTAGAATTTAGTTCAAAAGATTTATTAAGAACAAGTGATTTGGAACAAAAGTCGCATTTTAATTTTTTAAGTGCTGCTCTAGCACAAACACCAGCTAACTATGTTAAAACAGGTAGATACGGCTGAGCATCGTGAAAATATTTTTCAGATAGTGTAATATTAAAATTATGCAATACTGATGACTCTAAAGGACTTTCATCACATGAATCTTCCAAATGAATGTCTTTTAAGTTCAGCTGGCCATATGTGTTTGAGTAGTTAGAGGTTTGAGAGTTGAGAAGTTAGAGGTAAAAAATTTTGCATTCTTAGTTTAGCTTCTACTTCATAAAGCTGTTGAATTGATATTAAATATTGAGAACCTGAAAGTGTTCTATATTTCCCAAAACGACTTTCTAACGCATCTGTTTGAATTTTTCTGGGAAGAAAATACTGAAATTTTAATTCGTTAATGCAATATTTTGACATTTCAAGTAAAGCGTATGTGGTATGCATAAAAGCAAGATGTGTTTCTTTAGTAATGGTGCCAGTAGTACAATTTTTTCCCTTCCACGAGTCTAACAATAACAAAATTTTATGCAAGAATTCACATGTTTGGTTGTCTGGAGATAAAGTAATCGGTTGCTGATAAGGATCAAGCAAATGTTGTCCCTTTAAAGGTGTTTTAACATTAACTATTTTCCACCATGTACAAATTAAAGAAATAAAAATTGATGTTGTTTCATAACTAATTAGTTTATGTTGCTCTCCTAATAGTTGAAGCCCCTGAATAACAAAATTATTAAATATCTTAAGCATAAGTTTCACATTTTGTTTTTCCAAGATTTGTAGGACATAAAGCCTTCTAAGTTAAACCATAAGCAAACTTAGAAAAATTTGCTTCTAATAATGTAAACTTATTATGATCTTCAAAATCTGAAAATAAAAACATTAACCTGCATTTTTTTGATTAATCCAATTGTTACGAATGCATTTAAAAATGTGCACTGAATCAATAACAAAAAATAAAGGATTGGAAGAATCCGAAGGATGTGGATATACAATACTCAATTTGGGAGGAACAGAAAAGTTTGACATTGCTGTTCGATTTATAGAATTATTGTCAGAAACTACACCTATAACTTTGAATCATATATCATCAAGTTCTACGATAGTTTTTTAACAACAGCAAACAATTTTTCTCCATCGATTTTTTCCCCTGGCATTATATTGAACTACTTCTTTAAGAGGAGAAAGAAGACTTTGAATCAAGAACACATATGCTGAAGTAGCATCTTGTTTACTGTTATATGCCATCCCTAGAATATAACCCCCTTTGGTGTATCTTCGTATTGCATCATCTGAAAAGTGTAATCCACAAACCTATAAAATTAAATATATATATATATATATATATATTGTTTTGCATCAACAAAAAATATTTGTTAGAATTAACAAAAATTTCTCTGATAACTTGATTTTTTTAAAATGAAGTTAACGAATTGTGTGAGTCATGTTTATCTGTTTTCAGCTTACTTTTACAGTCATCCTAATAGTTCAAAAATCAGCTAGTTTTTTTGTTGTTGTGAATACGTTTTGTATCTCACATCATATTAATATACAAAATATACAATAAATGGTTGCTTATGTCCATATTTACATTGACTACGAGCTGTATATCATAATCGGCTTTCTTTGCTAACAAACTATTAATACTTAAGATACTTTCGTTGATTCTACGAAAAGGTATTTGGTATAAATGACACAAAAATAAAGCAGCAATAGCAAAAACACTAGACAGTTTTTGTCTCATTAACAATGCTTGTTTGGGCTCATTTTTAAAAACATAAATTTTATTAGGGCTACAAAATATTTATTTCATGAACAAATCAACCAACACCTTTATCATTATAGATAAATAAAAATGAATTGCCAATGCTTAAGAAACTCGCTTGAAGAAAAAGAAATTAGTACATTTTCAAAGGTCTTATCGAACAACCTATTAAAGTTATTTGTAGACTTTTAAAATAAAGATATTATTACAATTTCCATAAATAGAATAAAATTAAAAAACTTACCTTCGAATACTTTGATGGAACAAAATCTTTTCTTGAAATGGCTTGTATCCAAATTTTTCGAAAAAAGTCCTCTTTTGGGAATCCAAACGTTTTTACTGTCTGTCCCAGTATCTTTATAATTGCTATTGCAATTCTGTACAACTAAGTGTAGACCATTTTTTTATGGTTTTTTCCCAAGTCGTCACAAATAAATTGAAAATCTGCAATAAAAATGTAGAAAGCTACGAACTGTACAAGAGCAACAATCAAAATGGCGTAGGCGAGTAAAGTGAACTTCAAATCAGGCGGGATTTCTATACCTACTATATGTGACGTCACAAGCCTCTCTCATTTCAGTAGTCAGGCCTTGTATCTAGGAGGTGTTGAAGGAACGCGGGACGGCCGAAGGCAGTGACTCAAAGGCGGTGATTTATCACCCAAGAACCCAAAATAAAATGACGCAGTGCAGTGCAGCTAAAATATGTTGTTGAGAGTGTGAAAAGAGTGTTTAATTGTTGAATTATGGGGGGGCGAAGCGGGTTTCTCCACTTCGTCGAAGAGTATGAATATTTAATTTTAGGATGTGGATACGTAAATAATGTTTGTGCTTTGATAATTGGATTGTCATGAGATTCAATAGATTTAAAAACATTTCTAGATAGTTTAGTGATGTAATTAGAAATCGGCTCCATTTGTAGATCGTTGTGAATCACGTCATTTCGGACGTACCAAGGTGCGTTCGTCATGACGCGTATTATTTTGTTTTGCATTACTTGAATTTTTTTCATGTGGCTGGCGGCTGCGGCTCCCCAAACGGGTGAACCATAAGTGATAACTGGGCGCAGAATCTGCTTGTATAAAATAACTTTATTTTCCAGGGATAGAGGAGACCTCCTCCCGACGAGGGAGATGGCTAGAGAAATTCTACCCCAGAATTTCTCAGATAGATAGTCGATGTGCTTTTTGAACGTTAAGCGGCTATCAATGTGTAGACCCAGATATTTCACCACCGGAACCCACTGTATGTTGTCATCAAAAAGTGAAAGTTGGAAAGGCGGGTCGATGACTCCCCATTTCCTGAAAACAATTGCTTGTGATTTATCTACATTAATTGCAATTCTCCAATGTGTAAGCCACGTTTCAAGTTTATCTAAAAAGTGTTGAACAGTTTTAATAGTGTATTTCAGCTGGACACCTTGCGAGAGAACTGCGGAATCATCCGCAAACAGGCAAGTACTGACGGTGGAGTGCTGTGGAAAGTCATGTGTGTAGATGTTGTACAAGTACGGAGAAAGAACAGACCCCTGAGGGACCCCAGAGAGGCAAGATACCGTGTTAGAATATGAATTATTTACACGAACTCTAAAAGTTCTATTGTGTAAGAAATTATGAATAATTTTAATTAAATAATCAGGGAACTGTAATTTAATTAATTTGTACGTGAGGCCATCGTGCCACATTTTGTCAAATGCCCTTTTAACGTCTAAAAAGACACCTACAGTATAAAATTTGTGGGCAAAACCCTCATTTATAATATTTGTTACACGTATCAGTTGGTGTAGCGTTGAATGGCCCTCCCGGAAGCCGCATTGCTCCGGGGGAATACAATCTATGGCTTTGCAGTGGGATTTGATTCTAGTTAAAACAATTCTTTCGAATATCTTAGCAGTGGTGTTAATTAAACTAATTGGTCTGTAGCCTCGTGGATATGTTCTATCTTGATTTGGCTTGGCCAACATTATGACGTTTGCTTGCTTCCACAGTGTAGGAAAGTGATTTTTAATGAGGCATTGATTGTATAACTTTGTTAAGTGAGTAAGAGCATTTTGCGTAAAATATTTAAATGCTATATTTGGAATTTGATCGGGGCCTGCAGCTTTTCTATTCTGCAATTTTTTAATAATGCCTCTGACCTCGGAGGGGGAAGTGAGAGGGGGCGTGCATGTGGCGAAGTTGTCGAAATAGTCATCGACTAAATTTTAAACTTCTTCTATCTTGTCGTCACAGTAGGGCTCTTCATTTTCCTGAAAAGTGACTTCAAGTGTATCTTTGAATGCCTCCGCCTTTTCGAAATCCGAATAGGCCATTCCACCTGGACCATGAAGAGGTGGAAAGGGGATATGCCTTATAGAAAATTTCCTATGTAAATTATACAAGGAATTGTCCTCAGGATTTAAAGTTAACAGATAATCTTTCCAGGTCCTGTTTTTATGTTCTTGGATTTCGCTCCTGATCTGCCTAATGAGAGCATTAACTTCGCGTTTGTATGGCGGGTATCTGGTATCATTCCAGAGTTTACTAAATCTATTTTTAGCTCGGATAAGCTCTCTGATGTTTTCAGGGAGGCGGAAGTGTGGAGTGTTAATTAATCTGGTGGACGTGGAAGCAGAAATAGCATTCGAAATATTGCTGGTAAGATTTTGAACGGCTAGATCCAAATCATCTATCCGGGATTTCCGGGAATGTTGTGATAAATTATTTCTTGAAATTTAGTCCAGTTGGTAGATTTTAAAGTTCTAAGAATTGGTGGAAGTACATTATTAGTGACGAAATCAAAAATAACTGGATTGTGATCACTGCTAAGTGTATTAATAGTAAAAACTTCAGTGTAAGATAAATTAACTGCAAAGCCTATGTCAAGGATAGCGTTGGAGTGTCGACTGTTGAAATGTGTAGGAGTATCGGGGGCAAGAATATCCAGTGCCGACCCAACGGCCCAATTGCACAGAATATTACCGTTTGTGTTTGCCCTGCCTGGGTTCCAGCTGGGATGTCTGGCATTAAAATCGCCGAAAAGAAAGGCTTTGTTGCTATGGTTGAGAATTGCATCGAGTTCCGTAGTATTAATGGAGTCGTGTGGAGGTCTATAAATACACGCCACAGTAATCTTACTGTTGTTTCCTATCTGTAGGATGA
Organism: Trichonephila clavipes; assembly: GCA_019973935.1. Classification (NCBI taxonomy): domain Eukaryota; kingdom Metazoa; phylum Arthropoda; class Arachnida; order Araneae; family Nephilidae; genus Trichonephila; species Trichonephila clavipes. The sequence goes on from BMAU01020518.1 coordinate 53,394, forward strand.
CCGATGAATTTTCAAAGGTGTTTGATACATTTAGGATGGTGTGGTGACTAACAGAATTCTTGACGAAGAGGGCCGTTCCACCCCCTCTGTGTGTTGTACGGTCACTTCTGTGACAAGTGTAATTTGGAATGCTAACTCTGTCCGCAGGACGAAGATGCGTTTCTTGTATCCCGATTACGTCGGGGTTATAATCAATAATACAATCTTTTAATTCTTCCAAGTTACTTTTTAAACCATTAGCATTCCAGCTAAAAAACCTGAGAGAGTGATCCCTATTACTACAATTGAATTTTGATTTTAAAGTTTAGTTTATAATAAGGACAGCATTTGTCCCCATTTCGACATCATCTGGGCCATCTGGGTCATGACTTCTTTGGCATCCAGAGAGTTGTTGTTCGTGCCTCTTTTAACTACTTCCGCAAAGGAAGGTGTTGTTGGCTGTTTTTTATTATCCTTGCGCGCAGCCGCTCGCTCTTGCCAGACGTTCTTCGTCGGTTTTTTCTTGTTGGGTTTAGTGTTGATGGGATTCTTGGGGCATCCCGAGAAATTTGCAGGGTGCGGGCCGCTGCAGTTGGCACACTTAGCCGGGGCCTTGGCTGATTTAGTGCATTCAGAGGTGAGATGGCCTCCTGAGCATTTCAAACACTTCGGTGCTCTGGCGCAAAACCGAGAGTGGTGAAAAAATTCCTGGCAGCGATAACACTGCGGGGGCATGGTGGATTTATTAAGAGGCTCAACGGCAACTCTAAAAAATCCAATATTTTTTATGTTAAATATTCCCCTGCTTTCAGGGGATTTGGGGAGGGTTACCAGAAATAGTGGCATATTAGTGTTTGTTTTCCTGTTTCTCAACAGGGAAACGTGATTGGGTTTAAAACCATGGTTAAAATCAGTGGGTAACCCTCTCAAGACTACCTTCAACTGCTTGTTGTGGGCCATCTCAAATGTATGTGACCGCAATTTCTTGTCCGAGATAAATTTTTGAATGAGTCTGTGCTCTTCAGCAGAAGTTGGGAATACTCGGAGTTTCCCGTTCTCAAAACGCCCCTCGAGTGGTGTGTCACAGAACTTTCCTATCTGGTCGAGGAGCTCGGTGGCATTGCTCTGTGCATCAATCACAATGGGAGCAATGCGTTTTCCGTTACGGCCAACCGTAGTAAAGCCGTCGTCTTTCTCACTACTAGCTTCCGACGGCTTTCGCCGCCGGGCTGCTTGGCGCGACCACCGACTTCGCCGTCTCTACTGTGCCGACCTCTCATCGGCTGACGTTTCCCCTTGCTCCATAGAAGACTCTGCGCCTCCGATATGGCGAGGGGAGGTGGATGTGGGTGGGAGCTTGCGCTCCGACTTCGCCTGCTTCTTCGACGGAGTCTGTCTGCTAGGCGACGCGGGCTGGCGTTTGGCAAGTTTCCGCTTCGTCTGCGAAGCGGATGTAGCCGCAGTGGGGACGCGATTAAGTCGCTCGATGTCCCTAATGTAGTCTTTGAACTCCTTGTTTTGGAGTCTAATTGACTTTCTGCATAGAATCAGATCCATTGTTCTGTATGTTATACCCTCCAGAAAGCAGAGGAAGAAAAGATTTTTGGAAGTAAAAGGAAAATATTTGGACCTATTCTAAGAGAATTCTTTGCAATTATAAAATGTACAGGAAATAGGGCGGGACTGACATTGTGAAAACTGTAAAAAAGCATCACGTCGATGCTTTTCCTACCCAAAAAGTCACTCTTTCCAAAATGAAAAGGTCCACACGTAGATGAATCAACCGACGGATGGGCTCATTGGGAGGGCAAAAGGCTGTGCGAACCCCCCTCGACACCAAGAGGCAAAGAATGACCAGACGTCATGGGTAGAATAATAACTTATATTGATTCAAATGTCAAAAACTCTAAAGACATGTAATATATATAGGTCTACGTCAAACAAAAGGGATTTACCTTTAATATTAAATTAAATTACGGGATATGAAATTAATCAATAACTACGCGTAAGATTAATAAGGTCTACCGAAATAGGAGATCCGAGAAAAACACGCAACTCGAAATATTAGCTTTCATTAACTTTAACTAATTTTATTAAACTAACGTTGACTGTAAGCGGTATTAAATTAGTATATATATCACCTGGTAGTACTTTGATCTCTTCACAGGTATATTAACCACCTAAGATTCCTTCGTCGAGTACTAGCAGCAATGTTTCGCTATCGTAATCCAATTGAGTCCTCTAAACGTTGACGCTACTGCTGCTGGCTCAATAGCCTTCATTTTCGCTAACTTTCAACGCTCTACTTAAATACCCTATCTACTTTGCATATCCCGTTCTCCTCTTAGAGTTGATTGGAAATATATGCGAATTTACAATCCCCAAAGACGCCTAAGAATATTAAAGGAAAGGTTTCGTACAGATTCGTCACAAAGAAGATGTCATAATAATGTATACCTATTATTTTTTATGACTAATATCTATTGAGTAAATGTGTATTCTTAATGTATTACTATATTATATTTCAGAAACATATTTTTTAATTGTAATCTACGAGAACTACCAGAATTCTGTTTTGTAACTAATGCAACACGATTGTATTTTTAAGGGGTGTTTCTTCTAGATAGATTTTACTAATTTGTTCTATGATAAAAGCTTAAATTTTAGATCTAATTTTAATTTCTTGTGTTTCTTTTAAACTTTGAAATTTTCATGGTAACTATTTAACATATGTTATTCTGGTATAGATTGATTTGATTGTTGGTGGTGTGTGTGTGTTTTACAGCATTATTAAAAACTTACTTGTTAACCACAAAGTTTACAAAATGAGAAATTTTATCTGGTAATTATATGCGAGAGAGAAAAATGATCCTTTTTCCCTAAAAGATTTCTTTGTCATTTTCTCTCCTTTAACCTGGACTTTTAGACACATATTAGACTCGTCGAGAATTTCAGTATACACCAAATTTTTTGAACTAAAAATAACAAGAGTTAATTTCTTCCATTTTGTTTGTTATGATATGCATAACTTTATTTCTTATCAAAGATTTTATATTCCAGTTAAAAGTTTGTTTCATTGCTTTTTTCATCAGATTTAAATCTGAAAAGCCGACTTTGTTTCGTAATTTTTGCACACGCCATCACAATTTGATGTTCTAAGTGTTCGATTTAATCTCACTGTTGCAATCATTTCAAATCACGGGCACACAAAAAGGTAAAAACTGCAACTTTAAATTGCGCAACAAATTTTTTTCGGTGCATTTTGTTGATTAATAATTGCTCTGTTACAGCGAATTTTTCCCAGCATTTATCTCAGCAAAAAAAAAAAAAAAAAGAACAGTCAAGCGAAACACTTTTTCCGTTCCACGCTTCACTGTTTCAAAGGTTTTTGGTAACAACATAGCAGCGGCGACTATTGTGATGCTTAATTCGTAGTCAATCTAGAAAATAGCGATTCTGTTCTGAAGAATGAGATTTCGATTCCTGGACCAGGGGAAAAAGAAATGAACGCGTTGCAAAATCTCTTTATTTTATTTATTCTCATCCAGAAAGTCATCATTGGTTGGAATGAAACTTGATCACCCTTTCGAACCGCAGTAACCTAGCAGTTAAATATGTATTAACTAAATTCTCCTAGAAATATGCGATCGACTTTCTTTGAAATTGGGGAAGAATGGGTTGGGGTGGAGATATTTCCTGTAAATTTCCCTCTCTCATCCACGACACCATTATTTCAGCATGGGAATGTTAACAGATAACACACACAGTTTCATCGGAAATTGAAGATGAATTTTAACTGCTTCCTTTTTCGCCATTCAGATGTAAATTTCATCTTTCTTTTTCCTTTCAACACCTCCCCTCCTTTTTTTTGCTTTAGTATTAGATCTTCCAGTAAAGTCTGAGAGTTTAATTACAGCTTGTAACATAGTAAATTGCAGGGAAACAGATTTTCGGTATTGACTTTTATGTAAATTTAAATTTTGTTTAATTTAAGTATAGTAGAAGTTATTCTTAGAAAAGCGGAAGAAAATTGTGAAGTTGATATATATATATATATATTACGTGATTTTACATGACATTTCCTCTCTCTTATTTTTCATTTATTTATCCAGCTTCTACATTTGTATTAGTTCTTGAAAGAGCACCTTTTGCTCCTAATTGTTATCATCAGATGCTTTTTTAGTTATACGGGTTTTTTTTGTGTGTGTGAACTCTTAAATAACAATGCCGTATTTATTTGTGATACACTAGTCTAGTATTTTCTTTTAATTTAATGCACAGTATATTAGTTGGAATTATATGCAGCCGCCCCTTTGTGCTGCACACCTGCCGTGGAGACAAGCCTATTGAAATCAAAAGATTATTTAAAAAAATTATTAGTTTACTGAAGGTAAGCAAACAGAATACATCCTGGCATAATAAAAAATAAAATACGCATTTACACTGATATAATACACTTATAAATTAAGTTAAGGACCAATTGAATAGTGCCCCCATGGGATTGTCATGTATAAAATGTGTTCACTGCCGATTAAAAGTGACGCTCACCAGTACCACCGTTTTTCACGTAGACACGCCAGTGGTTAGGTACCCCTGCAAAGCCAGGTTTCGGGCCCCGCAATGCAGGGTTAACGTACACCACTGATGCATTGGGGAGGGAAATAAGCAAATCCTTCCCAAAGGCTGTCAAGGTTCTTTCATTGCATTTCAAAGCCTTCGGAATAATTTTAAAAACAGCAGTACACAGAAAAGTTGGGTCTTTGGAAAGACGGATATATATGTCAGGGGCTCTTTGGCTGAGTGAAACGTTTAGATGCACCGGAGGCGCGTATAGGGTTTAAGTTGTATTGTAATTCTAGCGAGAAAGTAGAGTATTATTGAATTCAATACATTGTTATTGTACGGAGGGAGGGGGCGATGGAAATTAGGATTGAAACATCGTATCGGTGCATTTCCACGCTCAACTATTTGCATAGTTTCAGTTCTCGTTTGCGCCTAGTTTTTAGTGGATTGCTCGCTGTTTTGGCTTCGTTTTTTCATGGTAAATTTCCTTTTCGTCATTTATACTCACCAATGATATTAGTATGTGAATGAATGTTTGCTGAGTATTATATTGGATCGAACCGTGGAAAAAGCAGGAAATTGAGGGTACGAAAGCAGTAAAGGATCGTTTTAAATATAGGTTACTCACGCATTATCACAATCTGTTATAAGAAACGAAGCACATGATTGCCAATTCAGCGCATACGACACATTCGAAATTGGGGTCGCCAACTTGGCGAGTTATCTCGAACTTTCACGATTGTTGCGATAATACGTAAGCACCAAAAATAGTGTATCTTAATTTTTCATTTTAATTAAGTAAAATTTGTATTACATTAATTTTTCATTAACGATTTTTTAAGTTTTAAAAAACACTTTAAGCTCGTGATTATTTCACTTTTCTGCTATCTTGAATTTCGCGCTCGTGCATTACGTCTTTTAGAGAGGTTGCTTCTCAGACATGAGAGCGCCAACCAGTGACTGATTCTATAATTTCCCCAGCATGTCACTTTCATACCTGAAAAATAAAAGTCACCGAATTTCGCTAATATGGCTACCGAAAATTATTCAGAAAACCCAGAAAAGTGGACAAAAGAGGAAAAATGTGTATTCAAAATACGATAAACCAATACGATCATTACACGGGCTATTTTTAAATCGTAAATATTAAAATGCCCACTGTTTCAATAGATGCATTTCATCCGTTAATTCAATTCTTTGAAAATTTTAAGCTTTCCTAAATTTTAACTTCTAAGTAAAATTCTTAAAAAAATCTTCATATGTTCGGAGTTTTAGATTTACATTATTCACTTTTTTGAAGTCATTTTCAAATTCTAGTTTGGTACTAAACAAAAAACATAACATTAAAATTCAGTAAGAATGATTTTATTTCGAACCAATTTTCGATAGGAACAACCTTACCATTCCTGGCGGGGAAAAAAACACCCTAGTAGTAAGAGAAAATTTTCTCCAGGAAACAGTTTTTAGGTAAATTGTAAAAACTAGTGGTGGTTATAGTTTAAAAACCAGCAAATTATACCTCGAAAAAATATTAAAAACAAATTTACGAATGTTTGGAACTGTAAGCTCAGCATTTAAATGTTTAAAAAAGATTTTACTGGATTCTTTTTCCTTTCTTGTAAAATAAAGAATGACATAATTCAAAACTTTTTGTTTTCAGTGCGTTAGTAACAATAAATACAGTACTTAAAATTATTAATAAAGCTAAGAATCGGTTGATTGATTGATTGAATATTAACATCGCACTGTTCAGCTACACGAGGGCTTTTGGCGACGGACCACGTAATAAGCTAAGAATCGGAAACAAGACAAAATGAAAAAAGGAACCAAAAAATAAATTAAAAATTTTTTTATTTATCGTCAATGTCACTTTGTACATGTGCATAGATAAATAAATTGTCACTCACACAATCTCTTCAAAAATATGCACCATTCCGAAATTCGATGACTCGTGGTTTTTCAAGGCTGGAATCCACACAGGTATGACAAAATACTGTTTTTTTTTAAATATTCAGAACATGGTTACATACACAGTGGAAGGGAAGAGAGACTCTTTTGCAAAAAACGTAACATTCAATTCACTCAGAACATGCCTCGATCGGTAAAGACTTCTGAATGAAAAAAAAAAAAAAATATCAGTTGTTTTTCGAATTTCCACTATTCACTGAACACAACTAATAAAAAAAAAAGCAATTGGTTTTTTTTCATCTAAAAATAATCACCAAATTAAAAAGAGTTTAAATCTCAATGCAGCCAAAAAGGGAAGGAAAAAAACGTAGCTCTCTCTCAAGATTTTTTACTATTAGTGTATCCTATAAATTTAAGGAATTACTTTGATATCGGTATGCTACAGATATTTCAGCCAAATAGTTGTAAAATTTCGTCGAGTTGTGGGGCAATATATGACAATACGATAACATTAGACTCGCCACCAAAGATCTATTTGGTGCGATTCCTAAATCTCGCCAAAAACGAGTGACATACAGATATCAAATTAGTAATATAATTTCACCATTTTTATTCAGGAAATGTGAAAAGTGTTAAATTTAATATTGAAACAAAAACGATTTACAGAATCTACATAAATTGTAGAGAAAAAGTTTAATTATAATATAAAACGAGACCTTTTAAAAAATAGCTCTTCATATACATTCCTCTCCCAATTAATTTATTTACATGCAGTTCTGAGTGGCAGAAACTCGTTTAAAAAAGGGAATTAAAGTTTAAGCAGAAAAACAAATTTAAATTCAGAAGTCTTACCTCACAAAAAAACCAGAGGCAGTGATAAATATTCAGAAAAAGCAACAGGATTTAACACAATTTGAACATTACTTCACAAGATAATATCGCTTTAAGGCCTTGGTTTCATTTGTACTAAATCTTGCCTTCTTCAGTTTATAATTTAATAGCTTTCAGAGAAAAAAAATTAATAGCGGTAGTTATTTTTAAAAATGCTTCAAATGAAGAACATTTTTCTATTAGTCATTTGCAACTGGTAATATATGATAAAATGCATGGTTAAAAATGACAGTATCCGAATTCAAACGATAACAAATATACATGCTAAAAAAAATAATACCGAGCCAACTAATCACACCAAAAAAGAAGGAACGATGTTTTTTCGAAAGTGAATCATGAAAAAGATCAATTGAAATCAGCGTGGGATATTTTTAAACTTTGTTGAAAAATTCTCTTTTAACCTCAAGTATTAAAAGAATAAAAAATTCTTCAGAGAGCTCCAAGAGTCGAGTGCTGATTACTTTTGAACTCTACTATATAAACACTGCATAATAAAAAATTATGCTAATTGTCTAAAAAGAGACAAACATTTGCTTGAATACATACAATAAAATTACAAAAATTTAATACTATAAAAATTCATCCTGTATACTAAGGTTTTCATGAAAATCACTTTAAGATAAGATTTTTTAAAATAAACACAATTCCTTCTGAAACAAAAGAAAAAAAAATTTGTACATTTAAAAATATACATTATAATTCATACAATAGTTCACATTTTTAAAAATGCTTAGATATGCCACAAAATTCAAATATTTATTTAAAAAAATTTACTGAAATTTTAAAGTATTCTAATGCATTAGCTAGGTAAAAACATTCAATAATGTTAAAATAAAAATCCTTACCACATTTTTTTTTTAAAAATGGGTTTAGTTCAAACAAGTTTGATTTTATACTTGAATCATTAGCAAGAATTAAAAAATGCATGTGTACAATTCCTTTTATCACCAACAAAATTATATATACACATATATATAAATGCAAACAGTGCACAATGAACCAATAAAAAAAAACATAATAAGACGTTTAAGCACTCATTAAAAACAACATATTTTTTTTATGAAAATAACATTTTTAAAACATATAACAAAAAATATTCTTTAACTATATTTCTAATAGAAAAATTTAAAGATTATATATAGTTCTACATCAAAGATTACTTAGCCCTGTCTTGCGGACATTTCACAGATTCTTCTAAAATTTACTTTTAAAATTTTTGTTCCACTTTTCTTCTATTGTTCATATAGTTGTTCTTAACATTTTGAAAAATAAAAAATTTAGAACATCTTAACGTTAATTTTTTTATTTTGAAATAAGTATTCAAGTTATTTGACATGAAGTAAAAGACTGAATCTTTTTTTTTTAAATAAAACTAAACAACAAAATTTTCAAAAACACAGAAAATAATTTCACCAATAAATATAAAACAGTTCTGGATTACATATCCTAAACTAAGTTTAATAGAAAAATTTATATAAAGTATTTTCATTAATTTTCAAGAAGTTTTTTACTCCTAAGTAATATTACAAATTGTTTTATTTGATTGGTGTACTTAAAAAGTTAATGAAATTTTATCAAAAGTTTAAAAAAAAAGTATTTAATGTATTCAAATTTGCCAGCTCTTTATATTATTTGTTCAAGTAAACATTTGTTCTTGCATAACATTTTGTGTTTCAGCAAAATTTTATAACAGGGTTTCTAAGTTAGCTGATTAAAAATGCAGAAATTTTCAACTTTAAATACAACTTTTGAAATGTAAACATTCATACACTGGCGTGCAACAAAAACAGAAAAAACATACAATCAAATTTAACATTCCAAAACACATCCCCATATTATCAATCTGAATATAAACATTATATTAAATTTGACAGCCTTTACAGGCAAACTTTAACATACATTTCCTTTTATACTTGCAAGTGCTTAAGAGCCTTGAAATTAAATAAATTTAAACCAATAGTGGCTCATTATTAAAAATCTAAATCAAGTAAATTCCTTTCAAACTAAACTTCACACATTTTAAAGTTAGAAGAAATTATAAAGCATTGATGAACACAAAATAATAACCAGAGTGCAATATTGTCATGAATTATGTATATAGATCTTACTTTATGAAGCATTTAAATTGCACAAATAAATCTACTTGATCCTTATTGAAATTAGTTATCAAGATAAGACCTCACAGAAAACTTAGTATAATTAGTTCTAATTTAAATTCTTAAACACCAAGCAACTGACAAATGACTGCCTTAATTTGTGGAAATGAATTGATTTGGCAAAAATGTCTTAAAAGAAGCATTTCATACATGTATCACTAATGCTTGATATCATTAAGTATATGTCTATAAAAATAAGTTTTGGCATGTACCAAAACAATTGTGAACTAAATTTTAATTGATATCAAGATGCAGCTTGCCACTAAAGTAGATTTTTGATCTTATAATAAAAAATTAGACCTTACAATATATTTCACACACATTATAAGAAATATTTAAGAAATTCAAGAGAAGTGAAAAATTATGCTTAAACTATAGAATAATATGTTTCAGGTGTTCTATTTCCTATATTTCCTAAATGAACAAACAAAAATACTTTAAATTCGTGCATATCATCTAGTCAATGCTAATATATGGCACCAAACTTAATAAAAAATTGAAAATTACTTTGGCTTATTGACATGACACCCACATATTTCATTTTCAAATGCTGCACAAAAAAATTATTGAAGAGAATCATTTTATATAGAAATGCAAATGAGCATCATGCCACATAAGAAAAAATATTTAACAAAGAATAAAGACTTAAAAATTTCTGTGAGGGATATGAGGAAACTGATATCTTTTTAATAAAAAGAAAGAAAAAAATAATATTTTGATCTCTCGATAAAAAATTGTAAAATGCAACAGAAATACAAAAATTTTCCTTTTAAGAAAATACATTAATAAGAATAAAAGAAATACTGTAATTGCTACACTGGAACATCAGTATTATGCAAATAAAATACATAATGATTGGGTGCTCAAAAGATATAGAAATTTGCAGCAAAGTTAAATGACAATACAGTGAAAAGAATATACATTATTCCTTCAATTTTCAATAAATAGCCACCAAAAACACATTATACACACACAGGTAAAACAATTTATTATAAAACATTCATGGAATATTTTATATTTATAAAAAAATATTCCAGATGTAATATATTTAACAGCACAAGCTTATTGATAAACATGAAAATGCACCATTTTCTAAAACTTCAATATAAAAATCTCAAAACAAAGGGAATCAAGAAAAATGTCTTGATACACAGGTCAAAATTTAAATATTTAAAAAATTCAAATTATCTTTTCTTAATTCATCAAATTAAGAAAAGTTTAATCAAATTAAGAAAGTTAACATATATATGCAAGTGCATCTCAGCTCAGAGATTTAAAAAAAAAATCAACAAATAAAAGCACCATACTTTTTTAAAATTAAGAACACTTGTAAAATACTTATGATACATACAAAATTAGAACTATATTTCAAATATTTATGGAGATGAGCTTAATGAATATTTTTTATGGGGATGAAAACAAAATTTTCCCAAAATAGATTATATTTAACCCCTTTGGAATGCTGAAGTAATGGGAAATCAATATGTTACATAATTCTAAAATACACAATGTTTCAAAACTGCAGATTACACACACACAAAAAAAGAAGAGTGAAAAATTACTTAATAAGGAACAATTTTTGATGGATTAATTATTTTTTTTCTTCAAATTAATACCATCATTGATTATCATTAGAAAATTTTTTTCCAACAGAATAATCTTTTTATTTTGTAACAGAATAATCTTTATTTTGTAACAGGTTGTTGTTGTGTCCTTCCTGAAGGGAAGGAATGAAAATTGCCAGAAAGTTTTGTAACAGGTAACAAAAAGAATAACTAAATTTTAAGTGAAATGTTCACTAAGTTTTAATCATTTCTTAAGCCTTAAAATATTGGACAAAATAATTCTGCCTTTTTTGTCCATATGAAAATTTGTTTCATATTTACAACATAAACATAATTTACAAATACCTAAATTCTTTCACCGATGTTTGTTGCACATTAAAATGCTTGACTAAAAATAGATAATGTGGGCAATATCCTACCAAAATCTATACATAAATTCCAAGAAGCACTCCAAACATAACAATAGTGATGAACAGTTATTTATATTAAAAATAAAATCATTAAACATACAACATACACAATAATCATTTGAAACAGCTGCATACAAATAACATCAAAACTTAACAAATTGAACAAGTATTTTTGCTCAAGAATATTCAAAACAATTCTTAAGCCTTTTAACAAAAGCTATGGTATTGAAAAAAATACATATACATAGAATAAAATGATCACAGGTATGAATCATTAAAATGGATTTCATTCAAAAAGGTAAAAAAAAAAAAAAAACACCCACAACATACAGGATCATAGTTTATAATTCATGTAAACATAGTGAGGAGTACATATAATATATCTAAGCACAAATTAACAAAATATATATAAAAAAAAGCCACACCTTTGATTCACAAATGTAAAAAAAAAAAAAAAAAAAATCAAACAATATTATCAGTGATTTTGCTAATAAAATAAACACTCCTTATGCAAGTCTTTCATGATCAGAGAGTTCTTTGTAAAATGTGTTATACAATAACTTGAAAATCAAATTCAATGATTGAATTTTTTAAATGTGAGTCAAGATTTTAAACATAAAATTTTTAGTAAAAGAAAAAACTTTTGTTAAAGTTAAAATTTTGATGGCAATTTAAAACCATAAAAATAATTGCAAATATTTTTTTTAAATAAAAAAAAAAGAACTTACTGATCATTCTAAATAATATGACAGCTACATATAATTTTGTAAAGAACTATATGTAGAAGAAACCTAAAATGACAATGCATCTTAAATTTGGTAAGATATAAGTAAAAAATTCTTCACTAACACTGTTTCAAAATTCCCTGTTTGATATTTATCAGTTTATGAAAAAACAAATAAGGCATTCTCATTTCTAAATAATAAATAAAGCATGAATTTTTTTAAAAAAACATTTAGTTAATATTCATATTATTATTATAAGATTCAAATCTGGGGAAAAACTGTCTATAAATTATACTTTATATATAAGATAAGACATCTTAAGAGAAGTTTAATTAACATAAACACCTTACAATAATCAGAAATAAATAATATATATAACATACAGAAAAAAAATACACAAAAGTAGGCTCTTTTTCAACATAAGATACTTATCATAATACTGTAATCAAACCATATAGAAATCAACACAAAGATTAGAAAGGCAAAATGCCAACAAAGTTCCCGAGTTGAAACTGCATTGAATGAATTCTATATTTCTTCAATGATTTCATATTTATTCATATAAGTATTAAAAATAGAATTTGTTCAAAGAGGATGAGCACAAGCCTATCAGCTAATCAAAGAATAATTTGAGTTAAGCAGTCAATCTGCAATTTTTGTATCTCTGTTATAAGGTGATATTTATATTTAATTTATAGGCATGTAAATTTTTTTTGAAAAAAAAAATATTTTGGGTAAGTACCTTACAAAATTTATGGTTATTTTTTTTAAAAAAACCTGTTAAATGTGCACTTTTTAAGGTGTTGGGGAAAATGGATATTGACATTTAAAATCATATGGCTCATTTAAAAATAGCAGTTCATCACCACAGAATTTACTTATTCTCAATATAGAATAAGAAATAAAATATCCTATCTTTGTATAAATTCAACTAATGTATATTTTTTTAACATCTGTAAATGTTTGCATAATTAAAAATGAAAAATAATTACATAAATAATGTTATAGAAAATGTAAAAATTATAATTGATTTCCTTTTAAAAAACATATATTTTCCCAACTTTGCCTTTAAATCAAATTTAAATATCTTCTTAAAAATAACTATAATGAGCCTTTCCATGACAATTGACTGCTACACTCAAATTACACAAAATTTGATCACACATTCAATTCAAACATTTTTCACTCATCTATATAACTATATACACACAGCTCTATATCTATTATAATATGAAAAAAATGTCCTTTCAGAGAAGAGTGCCTAGGTATATTTTATCGTAATTTGTAGATTTAAAAACACTTTCTTAAATATATACTTTCTACACACCCTGGTGTCTATATTCTTCTGTTCAACTAAAATAATAAAAATCTTTAAATATTTAATTATACAATTGGAAAAATATTTATATTGTTATTTCTGCAGTCCTCTATTTTGAATTGGCACAACAGCTGATTATGGAAAGAACATCATGGGAATGTATTAGAACATTTCAAAGTTATATATTTTTTCTTTTACAATACTTTTTCTATTGATTTAAAATAATTTTCTTTAAAGAATTATTATAGGCCTACATATATTTAAAAGAGAGAGAGAAAAAAAAACCACACTTATAGTGTTATGATAAAGATAAAGTAATATTTTTTTCACAAAATAAGTCTAAAGTTCAAGACCCTTATAATATACATATAATTAATATCAATTTTGCTAAGAATTGTTCCCTTAGAATATTATTCAATACATATATGACTTTGCTTGTTAGTTTTTGAAAAATTTGATATCACTTTCAAACTTTGATATTTTATCTTCTAAATTTAGAAATGAAATTTAAATATATCTTAATAAATACTTGAATATGGTAAAGCACAAAAATATAGAAATGAACCTATTTTGAAATGAATTGAAACATAATTATTTTAAGAGGATTTATTATTAATTTTCAACAGTATATCAATTATTTTCTCAATCAATTAGTATCTCATACTTTATTTTCAAAAACATGAATGAAGCAACATTCAAAACTAAAATTGCAAATTTTAATTTCTTTTCCCAAAAGGTTCAATCAATGTTTATATAAATCTGATGTCATAGAATATAAGAGAGCCAGTGGGAGTTTATTTTTTTATTAATTCCTAAACTTTACGAGCCTTTTTTTATTAATATAATTTTCCTTGCATAACTATTTAAATTATATTTTAAGATAATATATGTATTTTTTTAATATATGCCATCATTAATCATTTTAAATCCTTTTTTTTAAATATTGTATACATAAAATTTTTTCATTGTTTTATTGTCAGTGTATTTTCATTATTTCCATATATATTTGCATGCATTTAATTAACATTTTAATGAACATTGTGCTTTTACAAAATATGTATACATGTTAGCATTTTAAGGAAATTTGTCATTGAATAAATATCCTCAAAGTAGTTTCATAAAAGAGATAATTGAGTATAAATCTCTAATGACTATACTTAGGTGATTATAAAATATATTTAAGAAAGCATTTAAACTTTCCAAACAATTTCATTTCAAAAGCAGGTTGAATTTTTTTTTAAAAATCAGCATCATCAAATTTTATTTTATTAAGGACATATTATACTACTAATATTAATAAAACAATTATACAATGAACAATTTAAATTTTGAATTTTTTTTTTTATGCATTCAACAGAAAGAAATGTTCTAATAACTCTGAGATTCCTGAAACCTACTAACAATAATGTTCTTTCCTCAGATTGTTCTAAGAATTGATCTATTGTAGTGTTTCATTAAAATACTCAAAGCCTATCTCATCTAGAGTCTTCAACTATAATCAAACTCTTTTGTCACATACATAGTTTCTCTTATAGTTAAAAACTAACATCAATATCCTCTGCATCAACTTCAAGTAAGTTAGGAAAAGGTAGAACTCTAGTTAGCCATAGAGTAGGCTGTAGCAAATACACAATGGTATTCACAAAACAGAATGATTAGTTGATATTTAGTTACTTATATAATTTTCAGTCTTATCTACTAAGCATCATTGTGTTCATGAAATTCTTTCATAAATTTTCACTTTAAAGCTAAAATGTTACTTTTACAGAGCAAAATAAATGTAGCCTATTTTAGGTAAAACAAGTTTTAAAATCTAATAGTTGCAAAATCATAAAAATATTGTCATCACAAAGCAATACATCAAAAAATGACATTATAAATTTAAGTTTTCAAAGATACTTATAACATTAAAACTATATTTTGACATATAAATACTTCTTGTTCAATGAAATCTTAATTCATACCAAAAATTCAAAAATGCCAAGACTGATATATTAGACAACTGCTTTACGATAAAACAAATAATGATTTTTTAGGCTTCCAACTCTTGATATGATTTAGTCAATTTAAAATTTCTTCAATGGATTTATAGAAATGTTTGTCAGTATGAACTTAATGATATAAAAAATGATTTCATCAAAGGTTAAAATATTATATGCAGTATAGAATATAATCAAGTTTTAATCTGAAAAGTTTTTGAAAAAAAAATAGTTTTTATTTTTAATTGAGATAGGTATTATTTTAATGCAAACCCTACTAACAAAAGAAAATTATCTACAGATAGACTACTTTTTCATTTTTTATTTTAAATATTGGTAAAATCATTCTTCAAATTTTATTTTAGAATGCCTATTTTAAAACTTTGGGAATACCAACTGTGATTTGCCCATTTTGATATAAAGTAATACATATACAAACAAGAAAAGTGATTTAAAGCATTATTAATGATGTCAAAGTCAAGTGACAAATACTAAAAAGAAGAAAATTGTGGGGAAAAGAAAAAAATAAACACTATAAACATACATTTCTACTTTTCACTTCAAAATTGCAATTGCAAAAGTTACACCTATTGATTAGAAAAAAAAGAGACATTATTATCTCCTTAGATACCACAATCTAAGTTCTATGATGCAAGGATGTATGAAAGTAATCTACAAAATAATACCTAAGTTTTCATCAATTTCTTTTTAATTTTTAATTCAAGGAACAGTTCATCTTCTGTGCTGATTCCGGAAAAGTGATCAACTGGTAAAACATCTCGAATTATCACAATCAAAAATTCAATATCTACAAATGATTATGGTTTTCCCTCTTTCCGTGAGAATATAATCAAAATATTTCCACATAAATTTTAAACAAGTAGTATTGAACCAACCCTACCGATAGGCATTGACTCGATTCCATCGATCCACTTGCTGCTGATGAGCAAGTTACAGAGTTCCATAATAAACTTGAAAAAAGAAAAATGAACAATAAATGGAGGAAAACCCCCCACAACCATTGGAAAGGAGCACTGAGGATGTTTGAGAGTAAAGCGTGGTTGTGCTGGTCACCTGGTTCTGTGCTGATGGCCAAGTATCACACATATCCAGTGGACCTCTGACGGATGGATTTACATCATAGTGCTGCGGCAATAGCACAAGGCAGGGGAGCTCAGTCTCTATCACTCGCTAACACAACTCCTCTTCTGCTACCTAAAAAAAACCACATTTAAATTATGATTAACTGGATTAAAATTTTGTTACACAAACACTTTTTACTAAGCAAACATTTACCTGGAGCATAAAAGAAGTTTGTACTTTATTGAGAAAAGGCAATTTTGTATCGACCAAGGGAAAAATAGAGAAAAAAAAATGTTTTCACTACTCTCAATTGCTGGAATTGGAACATGGTGAAGCTCCATTAATCACATATTGTTTTGCCAGAAATCCCCCGATTGTCAGAAACATTTAAATAGAGATCCAAAATCCTTAATTTTAAAAGTATAATAAATTTTAAAGTTACACATGTTAGGTATGATCTTGTTGCCAATTGGTGAATAATTTTTTTTTCTTTCTAAGAGCAATGAAGTGCTTTTTCCCCTTATCTCTCATGTTAAAAAAAAAAATCTGTCTTGTAATGCAAGGGTTGACACACTTGTACCTGTAGTGTGCCAAACCAATCTCCCAATGTGATACAGGGTGCCTCACTGTGGGAAATATTTGAAATAAGGCAATTCTGGCAGCAATGCATGCAGAATTAGAAAATAAGAGTAGAAAATACAGATTTTAGAATTTTATTTTATAACAATTATGCATCAATTAAATATATTTATTAACATAAAAATAAATAACACAAAATAAAACTGTTCCTTCAACATAAATTAAAAGTTACAACTGCACATATATCACACATCTTTTAATGACTTTTAATCTGACACATTCTGAAGGTTCAATTATTAAACAACTTCTTCGTGAACTCAAAATACTTTTCATATGAGAAATTTTTTTTTTTCACATACATATATAGAACCAAAAGTAGAAAACAAAATACTCTTTCTTCGAACAATTAAATGTCTCCTGCAATGACATCTAATTATTCAAAATAGCTAACAATTTATTGCTACAGTTATCTTCCAGATTTTTTCTTGATTCCATAAATTTGCTTTCTATAATTTTGAAAATGTTATTTATTTCGATAAGTTTCATTTTAAAATCACCAATTTCCACCTACTCACAAATCAACAAATTATTAGAGTGGTGCAGAATGTCACAGAGAATTGTACCATATGCCAAAGGTTGCTGATGCTTGTTCTAACAGTAATACAGCCTTTTATTCTTGGGAAAAATTTATACACATTCTTTGAATGAAAAGTATGCTAATGTAGCTGCATACTGAATTAGTGTAAACTTCTTCATTTTGCATGATCAATGCAAATCTCTTCTGAAGATTTTAATACATGCTAATAAAATTTTACATTGAAAGTAAAACTTCATAAATTAATATTGTGATAATTTTTTTCCATATTAAGCTAACTGAAACAAATAAACATAAAACAAAATTTTAACAGAAAGCATATTCTATTTAAACAATGGAACACCAAAATGAGAGCTAATTCTAATAATAAGGAAATCAATAACAGTAAATTACCCTAATTGCTTTTAATTTATTTTAAGAACTCCTCTAGGCTATGTTTCAGTTAAAAAAGAAACTTTATTTACTTCTATTTCTTTTTCACCTTTGTATGTAAACATATATTAAGCAATTAAAAACAATGTAACAATTTTACATGGAACAGTAGCAGGTTTATACACAGGGCAGAAAAATGAATTGAGTTCCTACAGTGGGTGAAAGCAATGTTTCATTTAATAAAACTCCAAACTAATAAAAGCAAATTTATATTTAGTTCATGAGCTTTTAATTTTATAGAAAATAAATTGATTTACCTTTTCAGTTTGCAAAAATATAAGTAAACCACATTTTATTTTGTCATTTTATAATACTGCATATTTTTGAGTTTCTGAAGAATTTTTATTTTGTTCAACAATAATAACAAATGTGAAATATTCAGGATTTTAAAAATTAAACCAAAGCGAGCCTTTAAATGGTCTTTCAACTATTGAAAATTCATCAAAATTTTAATTGTAGATTTTTCCATCTGAAATATTTCTCAAGAATATTTTAAGTAATCATATTTTTTCTCTCAAATCCACTTTTAATTAGAAAATTACATAATTGTTTATAAAAGGTTGATTAACTTTAAACCAGTTTATCTCAAACTTTATTTTAATGTAAAATTTTATGTTTGAAATACAACAAATACTTAACACATCAAGTTAGCTTTATTTTTTTTCATTAATTTAAAAGGAACTTATTGCATTTTAATGTTTGCATTAAGAAAATTATAACATTATTAGTAATAAATTTAAAACATTCAATACTTTAAAAATAATAAATTAAAATAATGTTGAAAATTATATATTAGGTTTTGAAATAATTTTTTGAAACTTTTTCCAAGTACTTTATTATTTGCTCTTAGAATCGCCAGATAAAAATCGTAATTAAATTACTTTTGAAAATTTTCTGGACAGTTAAATTGTTTTCAATTAAAAATTTTAGAAACCTCAATTTTTTTTAAAGATTAAACAAAAAAAGTTCAAACTTTATACAAGGTAAGCTAACTCAAACAATACATAAGATTTTTAAAAAATTACCCAGAACTTTTACTTGGATCCTATTACAGAAACTGATAACAGATTCTAACTGAACAAATAGTTACAATCTTCTTGTCTTACAAATAATCAAAATTACTACTGAATTACAAAATCAATAATATTTTCTTACTTTTGTTGAATTTAATGTTTTATCAATAAAACAGCATCATTTAAATACAAAAATCTAAAAGAGCTTTAAATTTATTCAAAGTATTATGCAACAATTTATTTATATCAAGAAAACAATTTTATTTGCATACAAACTAAGCATATAAATTCCTAACAGTACATGAATTCTTTACACTAATGATACTGACCAGTTGAGAAGCTTCATAAAGGTGTCCTCTCAACTGCCTCAGAAACAGGGCTGGTTGCAGAGGAAGGACCATCAATGTTCAACAGTTTTGCCACCCTGGACTGGAATTCTTGCTGGAGTCGCTCCCGAGCCTGAAGCAAATATTTCCATTAAAAAATAATTGAATTAGCTCAGGTTATATAAATGTTGAATTAGGGCAAAATAATGATTAATTAATCCATTCAAATTGTAATGGTGTTGTGATATGCAGAAATGCTTCACTAACCAGCAGATTTTTAGGCTCAGTTTGTTTTAAAGTACAGCTGTATTTCTTTGTATTCTACAGGACATAAAATAGCTACAATTAAATGTGCAATTTTGTTAAAGCTGTAATGGTCTTGAAGCTCATGATTTTAACAACAGGTTGTTTTTAAAGAAATGAAATCCTTTAATACACATTAAATTCTGGGAAAAAGAAAGTCATAGGATTACTTACATGTTTGCTGAACCTATATTTCTCTTTTCTTAACATTAAGAACTAACGAAATGATTTACAAAAATTTGAGTCATATAATATGCTGTATAGTCTTCTGTGATTCCAGATTCAGTAAAAGTTTATGGTTACATTCATCTGTATTCCCTATACATTTTTTCCAGTTTTAATGCACTTTCTGGAGGTATAATTTTTTTGCATTGTTCAAAAGAAACTTTTAGTTTTTAAAAAATAATTCATATTTTAATTCTACAGACATATAAGTTGAAGTAAAAAAACATGAAGTCTACTCAATAAAGTAAGATGCAGTTTAAAATAAAAATTATTCATAAATGCAATTCAAAAAATTCCACTGAATGATTAAGCAACAATTTATTATCATTCTATAGAGACGACCACCAGTATATAGTATAAGCAGTATATATAAGCATAGTAAAATATTACAAATAAAGATAATGCTTTAGGCCTTTAAGGTTAGTGTAGTGTAAAAATAACAAGACTATTTTAAATTATTGCTTCTAAGTTTATTCAGTACACCAAATCCAAGATACAAGAATAAATTTAACTTTGAACTTCAGTCCAAAATAATTTTAAGTACTCACAGAATTCCTTTCTTCTTCCAACTGCTTCTTTATTTCTAGGTGTTGACGCTCCAGTTCACCTTTTCTTTTGTCCAATAAACTACTGAACTGCATTATAAAAAGAAAAATTACCTTTATTAAACAAATATATGTCAGCTTTTGTTGTTTCTTTAATAAAAAAGCACTGCATTTTATGGAAAATCTAACTATCATTATTTAACCTTCAAGTGCAAAATATTACCATTTTAATTACAATTTAAAAAATGAATCAAATTTCATTTGCAAATTACTACTCTAGCCCCCAAACGGCTCAACATCTTGAGATATATCTCGGGACGTGATTGGGGAACAAATGCTGGCACACTCAGAAACACGTACATTTCACTAATCAGACCAATCTTGGAGTATGGCATTCCAGTATACTTTAGTGCCTCCGTTACATATCTTCAGAAACTTTAAAAGGTCCAGCTCAGCGTTGATTGGATGATCACCAATCAAAGAAATACTTGTCCCAGAGATATAGTACTTTTCGAGGTGGACCTGCAGCCTCTTAGCTTTAGGAGGAGTGCATGTATAACAAAATACTACAACAAACTCAGAAGTCTGGATTCTCGAAATCGTACTTCTGCTTACTTCAAAGATTGGTGTAATAACCAGAGACTCAGAATAAACAGTCCCTTCAGCCAAATGGTATCTTTTAACCTAACCATTCATGCTGTGGAACCACATCACCTGTCACAATGTCTTGACCCAGGGGACGGTCTTGATGGGGTCTTTTTCCATCCAGAATTTCCAGTACACGTGAATAAACAAACAGACTTTCCTGCCTATCTAAAGCAACTAGCTCTAGAGAGAAATGGAGATATACCAATTGACGCAGTTCAGGTTTATACAAATGGCAGTAGAGACGATTATTATCGATCTGGCAGCGGAATTTACATCAAATCGCAAGACCAAAACTTAAGAATCCAGATGGTTTCTCAGTTTTTCACAGTGAGTTAATAGCCATTGATGAGGTCCTTAAGTTCTCTTGCATTGCTTCCAAATGGAAAAGAGATTTGAATACTGTCTGGTAGTAGAAGTGCAATATAGCACTTGTCCAATTGGTAAAGTGTGAGAGATAATGTTAGAGTGTCAATACTCAGCAAGTTAAAACGACTTTCAACATCGCACCAGATTCATCTGCAGTGGATTTCCTCCCACGTAGATCTAGAGAGAAATGAGATTGCGGACACTTTGGTATCAGTGTTCTCCTCCTGGAGGCTCTCTGGTTCACAGTTTTAAAAGACAGGATCAAACTCTTCTAGCCCGCTTTTGAAGTGGCCATCATAAGACAATGAAATTTTCTGAAGGATGCAAGAGCTTTGAACTGTTCTTCTGAGTTGGCTTCGCCTGCACACATCCTCGAATGCCTAGGGCTCGTCAAGCAGGATTTAGCAGACGATCCCTTGCTGGTGTTGGATTTTTGGAAGTGTACAAAGTCATGGACCTGGTTTAGCACTGCTGACCAATGGGGACATGCAACAACAACAGTCCCCAAATAAATTATTACAGATATGGGAATACACATAATTCCTAAATTAATTTACAATAGCCCAAATTATATATATATATATATATATATATTCAGTAAAAAATTCCCAAATATGGAAGGAAGGGATCAGAAAAAAAATCCCAGGGGGGAAACTCAAGATTCTTGAATTCTTTACATTAAAAAAATCTCAGTATCTTTCTTTTTCTTAATTCTATCAGATAAAAATTAATTGAAGAGCCAATCTCAATATGCTTCCAGGGGTTTATATCAAAATTAACATAAACAAGCAAATAAAAATTCATATTTATTTAAATAAGTGGTCTCTCAGCCATTTGAAGTAATACAAATGAAATATTTCAAGCATATTAAATCATTAACAAATTTAGTATAAATGTTTTAAAACTTAATTAAATAATTGTCCACCTGCATTAATTATTCAAAAAATTTCAGTTGTTTAGAAATTAAGTAATATTCTTATTTTTAAAATTAGTTCTTATACCAAAAAATGAACAGATTAATGATAAAAATAATTAATCTGCCTCTTAATAAACATAATGCACACTACTGCATAACTTTTGTAAATATTTGTAAGAACATCATCCCTTAAAAAAATTCAATAGGAATAAAATTATAATGTTTCACATTCTCAGTATCTGAGGATTAAAAGTTCCACCACATTAACAAAAATTATAACAAACAGAAAAAGTTTTAAGTAGCATATAGAACAACTTTTTATATTTATAAATCTGTCTTTACTCAACAGATAGTACTGATTGCAGCTGGGTTTACCATGGGCTATAAAATTTGGAAGAGGTAACCATTTGTTTCTATAGGAACTGGGTAGGGCTTAAAAACGAATAACAGAAGTAGTTCACTTTTAAAATGTAAACGCTCTTTAAGGGAACCAATCCGAAATATATAAACACCAAAGAACCAGTTTGTTTTACCACAATGAGGTGATAGCTATGCAGTGGGGGAGAGAGAGAGCAGTTAAAAAACATGCTGCATTCGACAGATGATGAGGAGAAGAAGATGGAAGTTAAATATTACAAGGGAGAGAAGTGAAAGCAAAGAATTTTGTACAAAAAGTGTCACTGGACGGACTACTAAAATAACATTTTGATATTGTCATATAAGATGGTTGCTTGAAAAGGAAATGGTAGGTAGGTAGAATGTTGTTCTTAGTACCGATAGAAATGTTAGGAGATATGATGGAGGCATAAAACTTTTTTTTCCCAGAAAGATAACAATGTGAGAATGAATGAGTTCAATTTTCAGTTCTTTGTGAAGTAGTGTTCTAGTGATGAAGCAGAGTGCTTTTGACATGACTCGAGAAGGTTTTATTTGAAGTAATTAAAGTTATTATTTATGCAGCAAAATATTCTTTTCTATAAAATACAGCATTATAAATGTGTACTTGTGCATATTTCATAATAATTTTTTTCTCCAGTAGCTTATTACCTTGGGGGAAAAAAAATTTAAAAAATAGCAACAAAAAATTTTGAAAGCAAGGATAAATGTATTCTTTATAAACATTCTTAAATTTTTTCTACACTTCAAGCCTGATTTATATGAGTAATTACACTCACAGAAAAAGTTTCATACATGTGACTTCATCAGGTTAAAGTTTTAATTATGTTTTCTCAGTGCTGTTAAGAGACACCCTTAAATAAAAATGAAAAGAATTCTCACTTACACGTTGTCTTTCGGCAACAGCCTGATCTATTAGTCTTTGGTGGGATTCTCTTTTGATTCTACAAAAAGAAAATAATTTAAAAAATTACAAAAATGAATGTAATTGCAGTAGAGTTAATTTAACTATTTATTTAATAACATGCCTCATCACTATTAGCACGTTCATTACTGTTCAAATCCATTACTGTTTAAATCACCAAAGAATGCAATTTCATAATAAATATTTCCCCACACCTCAAAAAATTAATTACATAAAGCAATTTCTTAAAAAAAAATATTTAATCAATGAATCCTTAGAAAGAATATATATATTTAAAAATTCTGATTAACTAAGTCATAAGTTATAAGAGAGAATAAAATATAAAATTTTAAGTGAACACACACACAAGTTTCAGTTTACCTAGCTAACTCATTTTTGTCTTTGTGTTTTTTGCTCAGGTCTTTCATTTCTTCCTTGTTTTGAGCTTCCAGCCTCTTCATTAACTCTGCAACTTCTCTGTTAAAAAATATGGAAAGGTAATTTTAAATTCCTTTTAAAAATTTCCAAACTTAACAAAAAAGACTAACAAAAGCTTTTCTGTGTGAATGTGCTTAGTGTTCAATTTGAAGGCAATACAAAAAAATTTAATTTTGATATTCCACATCCTCTTAATAAATAACAATTTATTTTATTTTTTATTTATTTGAAAAAAGAAATGTATTTTATTAGCTTTGAAGTCTCCTGTGATTAAAAAAAACATCATCACAACACATTGCCAAAGAAAATCTCCATTTCGATACTATCATCGACCATTTTTCATATTTAAATGGTATATAATGTATGAATTCTACAACATAATGCATGAAAGATTTGGTTTAAAAAATGTTTCAATATGTTTTATAGATAAATCCATCAAAAAGAAGATAATTTTAGTTTCGAAAACAATTTAAGATATTGCATATGTAATGTTACAGCAAATTGCTATGTATTTTATCTGGTTAATTCCAAAAGATATACATCAATATTTACATGATTTTAATATGGAATTTTAAATTGCAATCAATTACTCTTTAAAGAAATTGCTGACAGCATTAGATACTACATTCAATTCCATATTATTTAAATATATAGTAAAGACTACAAGAGTAAATATTCTAAGTACCTGTCATGCAAGCTTTTTAGATGCTCCATCTGGGCAGCTTGGGAAGTTAATAAAGATTTTTCTATTGCACTGTAAAGCTAAGTGAAATAGAGTAAAGAAATTATAATTAAATAAAAATTAAATTTAGTGCTTCAAATATAAAAAAATACAAAAAATTTTTTAACTAAAAAAAATCTAAAGGCAAATTTTCTCACAAAAGAGACAAAAAAATTCAATTTAATTTTATTTCATAAAATGTTTTCTCCATTTTTATATGGATGATTGGTTTGATTAAAGCAGCAAATAAATGGAAACATGAAAAAATGTTTAAAATAGGAAACGATCTCAATCATGCAAATATGCTCTTTTCCCCACTTACTAGGAACAAAATTTTATCTTGTCTTTTTTTAAAAAATCCAAAAATATGCTTTTTGACATAAATACAGTTAAATTTTCTATTTTTTAATGATATTAACTCAAAAAACTTTTACTAGATGAATACCTTTAATGTTTATCAGTAAAGTAAGCAAATGGAAATATTACTGTACTAATTATCACATTAATAACACATTTGTCTCTTGATTTTAATTCTCCCTTATGCTATTTCCTTAACTATGAGAAAGTATACATCAAATGCACATAAATTAAAAATGCAACAAAGTTAGCTTTATACACTCATGTCGAAAATTAAGGTCACAAATATGTTTTTTATGATAATTTTAAAATGCCTGTTGTGAAAGTACTAAAGAGCGAAGGGGTGATCGACCTGAAAGCACCCAAAGAGTGATGGGGTGTTTGACCCGAGAAGCGCCGCTAGTTTCTCTTTACTTGAGTGGAAACAGGGAGAGGAAAAGCACTCCGAAAGGGGAGAGACAGATTCCTCTAGAGGGGTTTCGAGGAAGCAGACGGCTATGAGCGTGCACGATAATATTTAACCTTTTTTATGCATCCATGTAAATAGCTTAATAAATGTTTTACTTAAATTGAGAAACACTCATAGCCACATCATTTATTTTGCACTAAGTTTATAGATTTGTAAATAAGTTGTGAGAATTGGACATTTTCTGGGGCCCTCGGGTGGGCTACGAGTGTTAGAAAAACATTTTTGAATATAAGAAAGTAGAACATGGATGCTTTAAAATTGAGACGCACGCCGTTAAGGACAGCCTTCACGAAGGCTGTAAATCATCTTCAGAAAATTATTGAAAATTATCCTGTAGATAAGAATGCCGTAGAAATGGCTTTTGAAATGCTTGATGCAAAAGGCATTAAGCTGAAGAAAATCAACGAGGACTTTCTAGAATTAATGATCGAGACAAACTGTATGCAAGAAGTGTACAATATTGAATTTGAAGCCATAGAAGGCTATACTGAAAAAATTATTGCCTGGCAAGTCCGTGTGAAAAATATCATGAAGACAGATGCTTTGGGACAGAAGGACAATCACAGCCTGGTCACATCTTCGTCTTCATCTCTGCGTCTTACCAAGATTCAGTTCCAGCAGTTTTCTGGAGAGGTGACGGATTGGCTGCGATTCCACAACCAGTTCAAAAGAATTCATGAAAATGAGAGCATTGATGATGGGGACAAGTTTCAATATTTAATCCAGGCAACAACTCCAAAATCCCGGGCTAGGGATATAGTTGAAAGTTTTCCGGTGACCCCTGAAAACTACAGAAAGGCTTTTGAATACCGGAGAATGTGGTTCGGACAAGAGGATGTCTTGATTCAAGTCTATGTGAGAGAACTCTTGAAGCTTGTTCTACAGAACACAGAAGTCAAGAAAGTCAACTTGTCTTCGCTGTATGACAAGATTGAGGCCCAGCTACACGCCTTAGAGTCATCAAAGAGAAATATGCTGCCATGCTGTTCCCGCTGGTGGAATCCTGTCTTCCCGCTGAAATTCTGCACGCCTGGGAGAGATACATAGGCTATTGATCAGATGAATCAGGTAAGAAAGACCTTGATTATCTTAGAGGCGTGTGTTACATTAGTTTAAAAAAGGGTCACATATCACATTCATGTATATCAGATGTTAAATGTATAATCTGTAATAAACGGCATTATGCTCTAAATTGCCTTTGAGATCGAGTTTGGAAACCGAAAGTGCAAGTATTGAGAATAGCACGACTGCTAGTTCATCTAGCTCTAATGTTTTAGCTAATCAAGCTTGCACTTCTGAAGTTCTCTTACAGACTCTCGTAGTTATGTTGCAAAACGGAAACCATAGGAGTTTAGTAAGAGCTTTAATTGCCACCTTATCTAAAAAATCTTGTTTTAAAATCCACTGATGAAAATTTAGGATTTAAATATGAAGAAGAAGAGTTTGTTCATTCTTTATTTGGTGGTTCCAAAACAAAAATGTATAGGCATAAATGTTATGATATTTGTTTAACTGATATTGATAATTATTATACTTGTAATCTAAATGTGTATGACCAAGAAATTATATGTAATGATGTTCCGAGTATCAGACATGGTCCTTGGATAAATGAATTAAAAAATAGAAAAGTTAATTTGTCAGATAACGGTCATAAATTGGGAGGAAAAATAGAAATATTATTAGGAGCAGATGTAGCTGGAAAACTACTGACTGGAACTATGTTCTATTTAAAATCTGGCCTCGTAGCAATAAAAACTAAATTAGGGTGGACACTTATGGGAAAAACGTATAGAAATGAAACTAAATTTGATAAACATTTTATGAATGTTACTTCTATGTTTGTAAATGGATATGCGTATTTCCGATTTGTGGAAGCTCGATTCTTTTGGTATTACAGATCCCGTAGAAGCTAAGACAAAACTAGAAATACAAAAAGAGACACTAAATCATTTTCAAAAAACCATAAGTGTAGATATTAGTAGTCGATATGAGGTAGCTTTGCCTTGGGTTCTGGATAATAAACCTTCATCCTCTAATAGGAAATTAGCTGAAAATAGACTTGAAAGTACTAAAAGGAAATTAATTGCAACGGGTAAATTTGAGGAATACCAAGATGTTTTAGATCTTTGGTTATCAGGAAAAATAATTGAAGAAGTTAATTATGACAAAGAAAATTTTGTTCATTATCTCCTGCATAGGCCCGTTATTAAAGAAAACAGTACAAGTAAAATAAGACCTGTTTTTGATGCGTCTGCATGAACAAAGGGGTTCCCTTCTCTAAATGATTGTCTGGAGAAAGGCCCCAACCTTATTGAAGTCATACCGACTATACTTAATCGTTTTAGAAAATATAAGATTGGGGTTATTTCGGACATTGAAAAAGCTTTCTTACAGATAGGAGTAAGGGAGCAAGATAGAGATTTTTTGATATTTATGTGGTATGATAGTGAAAATAGGGACAGCATTAAAATCTATTGTCACTGTTGTGTAGTTTTTGGAGTGATATCCAGTCCTTTTTTACTGGGTGCTACATTAAATTACCATTTAGATAATGCTCATGGAAACTTTGATAATGCAGCTAAAATTTTGAGAAAATCATTTTATGTTGACAACTGTGTAACTAGTTTTGAGACCGAAGAACAGATGCAAAAATTTATAGTTGAATCTAAAATATTATTATCTTCAGCACATTTTAATTTAAGAGGCTGGCAGTCAAATGTTGTATTAAATCCTGAAAATTTTTCAGAGTTGGAAAGCCAACCTGATAACTTTGAGACTATGGTTTTAGGATAAATTTGGAACCTCAAAGATGATTGTTTATCATGTAAAATTAACTTTCAGAAAAATGAAGGTAAGGTTATAACGAAGAGGCCATTGTTATCCATAGCTAATCATATATTTGATCCGAATGGTTTTACAGCTCCTGTGACTTTAAAACCAAAATTAATTTTACAGGAAATTTGGAAATTAAAATTAAAATAAGATGAAAATCTCCCAAAAGATATTTTAAATCAAGTTAAAAAGTGGTTAGAGCAATTCCCTATACTTGCAGGTATTAAAATACCTCCATGTTTGAATTTGAGCTCTTATGGAATTAAACGGCTAACATTGCATGT
Source organism: Trichonephila clavipes (assembly GCA_019973935.1). Taxonomy (NCBI): domain Eukaryota; kingdom Metazoa; phylum Arthropoda; class Arachnida; order Araneae; family Nephilidae; genus Trichonephila; species Trichonephila clavipes. The sequence continues at coordinate 82,320 of BMAU01020518.1, forward strand.
GTTTTGTGACGCTAGTAAAAAAGCATATGCCGCTTATGTATTTTTGAGGGTAGAATATGAAGAAAATGTTTTTGTGAAACTGATACAGGCAAAAGCGAGGGTAGCTCCTTTGAAAGATATTTCTATCCCCCGTTTGGAATTATTAGCATGTGCTTTGGGAACCCGACTTGTGGCTTCTGTTAAAGGTTACTTAAACTTGCCAGATGTGCGTATTTATTATTTGACTGATTCCACGACAGTGTTAACATGGATAAAACACACTAGAGATTGGGGTGTATTTGTTTCTAACAGGGTGAAAGAAATCCGAAACCTTTCCGATGTTAGTAGCTGGGAACACGTGCCTTCGAAAAAGAATTTCGTGGACATTCTTTCTCGGGGTAGTAGCGTTCAACAGCTTATTTATTTAAGATGGTGGGAGGGGCCCTCCTGGTTGTCCGAAAACCCGGTTCAATGCCCCAGGTCAAAACAAGTGCCCGATGAAGAGGCGGCAAGTTTAGAGTTAAAGAAATCTGTTTTGGTTAATACTACTAAGAGAATTGACGAGTTTAACTGGCACTCCAAATATTTCTCATCTTACTTAAAAGTTATTTGCATGATTGCTTGGATATTTCGTTTCTTTAAAAATGCCAAGAGAATCGATGTTTGTAATACTTCAGAAATAACATTTTCTGAATTTGCGGAAAAACTGTAATTAAACTAATACAAATGGAAAAATTCGAGGGAGTAATGAATGAGAAATTACGTCCGTTAAAACCATTTTTAGATCAATTTGGAATTTTGCGTGCTAGAACAAAACTTAGTTTTCAAGAAGATACAGACAATTTTAAGTTTCCTATCATTTTACCTAACAAATACCCAGTTGTTCATTTGATGATCATGCGAAAACATAAGGAACTTGTGCATGCAGGTGTATCGATTGTAATGAATCATTTGCGAGAAAGTTTTTGGATTTTAAAAGCGCCAAAATTAATTAGACAACTAATACAAAAATGCACTAGGTGCAAAAGATTTTCGGCTCAAAATACGGAAGTGGTACCATCTTCTTTACCGAAAGATAGGGTAAGCAACTCTAAAATATTTCAAGTTGTAGGAGTTGATCTTGCAGGCCCACTTCATTTAAAAGATAAACGTAAGGGTTGGGTAGTATTATTCACTTGTGCTGTATTCCGTGCAGTGCATTTTGAACTTATTACATCTCTTTTTACCGCAGCATTTTTACGATCTTTAAGAAGATTTATTTCAAGAAGAGGGCAACAGACCATTATTTATTCAGATAATGGAACAAATTTTGTTGGGTCTAATAGCGCACTAAATTCTATTGACTGGGATGTAGTAATGTCTAAAGTAATATCCAAAAAATAAAGTGGAAATTTAACCCTCCCAGTGCCGCGTGGTGGGGAAGATTTTGGGAAAGAATGGTTCAAATGTTAAAACAAATTTTGAGAAAAATGTTAGGGAGAGCTTTGTTATATTACAAAGAGTTAAACACTGTATTATGTGAATGTGAACATGTGATCAATTCTAGACCCTTAACTTACATTTCTAAGGATGTTAATGATTTATCACCATTAACACCAGCCATGTTTTTAGAAGAAATCGAAACGTCATATGTAACTGACATAGATTGTCTAGATCATTAAGAAATCAATAAGAGGATTAGACATGTTCAAACAGTTCGGGAACAGCTTAGGAAAAGATTTAGAATTGAGTACCTAGGACAACTCAGAGAGCAAATGCAGCATCCCCTTAAATCAAGACCCTTAATGGTGGGAGAAGTAGTTATAGTGGAAAATAGTTTAAAGAATCGGACTCTGTGGTCTCTTGCTAGAGTAATTCAACTGATTCCTGGAAAAGATGGACATGTTAGAGTCGCTCGAGTCAAAACTGAGACTGGGAAACTCTGGTCAGACCTGTGCATACATTTTACAATCTAGAACTGCAAGAACCAGAGATTAATTTACCAAAAGATCTGACTGATTCTGTCATGCGCACGAGGAGAGGCAGAAAAGTAATTTCTCCTAAGCATTTGACAAATGCCTAAAATGTATTCTGTAAAAGCTTTGTTTCCTGTAAATTTTGCTTTATTTTAACATCAGTATTTTGAACCGATATTGTTAATCTTACTGTTGTATTTTATATGTTGTGTTTGAGTTTTTTTACAGCAGGAAAATTCAAAGGTGGGAGAATGTTGTGAAAGCAAAAAAGAGCGAAGGGGTGATCGACCTGAAAGCACCCAAGGAGTGATGGGGTGTTTGACTCGAGGAGCACCGAGCGCTGCTAGTTTCTCTTTACTTGAGTGGCAACAGGGGGAGGAAAAGCACTCCGAAAGGGGAGAGACAGATTCCTCTAGAGGGGTTTCGAGGAAGCAGACAGCTATGAGCGTGCGCGATAATATTTAACCTTTTTTATGCATCCATGTAAATAGCTTAATAAATGTTTCATTTAAATTGAGAAACATTCGTAGCCACATCATTTATTTCGCACTTAGTTTATAGATTTGTAAATAAGTTGTGGGAATTGAACAATGCCTCCAGTAAAATTAATAGAATTTGCATTATATATGTTTTGAAGAATAGATTGTACTGCATCAACCTTAAATTTAGATAAAAATGTTGTTTGGTGTCAGTTGAGACCATTAAAGCATATGGGAATTTTACCTCCAGTTTTGTTATAATTGTATTATAAAAAACAAGTTAGTCTGTTTGCTTTGAGAATAGGCTTTTATAATTGTTTAGATGGTTTCTTGAGACAGAGAGCCAATAGACAAACTTGAAGCTTGTCAGTCTCAAGTGGAGGTGGCTTGATGGTTACAAGTAGCCCGAAAGTGGTCTCTCAATTACGGAATCAATTCCAAACAAGTGGTTCTGTCACCAGGAAGGTCAGCCAAGGTCACCACAGAGCATGGACATTTGCAGAGGATCACTACTTGGCCTTGAGTGCCCAACAACATAGGCGGACAACTGCTCTTCATCTTGCTTGTGACCCTGCTGCTGTGTCTGGAATAATTTCCATGCAAACAGTCTAAAGCCATCATGCAGAGACTGGCCTTTATGCCCGGCATCTGGTGTGGTGCATCTCTTTGACTGTATCCAGCAGGAATGACCAGATATTGTGGAGCTGAAAACATCAGTTGGGAACACCACAAGAAAGGGGGTGAGTTCTTTTCAGGGATAAGTCAACATGTACCAGACAAAGTGATTCTTGTAGAGTCTTCACCTTTGCTCTCATCCCTTCTATGTAACAGAAATCGACAAGCGGTTGCAAAGGAACCCTTGTGAGTGGTGGCATAATTTTGGGCAGTTATACACCACTTAATGTTTACGATACAGGTACTGTCAACTCAAAGCACTATAGGAATGAAATCCTGGAAGCCTATGTGAGGTTTTTCTGGAGCCCGGACTACATTTTTATGGACGATAAGGTGTGGTCACACAAAACTAATATTATTGATAAATTTCATGAAGGAACAGATATTCACCGTATAGACTGATTCTCCAAGTCTCTAGATCACAATTCTAATGAATAGGTTTGGAATGGTCTAGGAAAAGCCATTTCTCAGCATAGCTCCCTTCCTAGAACCCCTCAGCAATTAAAAGTCTCACTTTTAGAAAAATGGGCTTTTTGCCACAAATACTTATTGAAACCTTCATAAACAGTACAGCAGCTTGTTGTGTTGTTTGTAGCATTTCACAGTGGTTACACTCTATATTAGACAGACTTTTCTTAAAGTAAATGCTTTATCTCTGTTTCATGATTTCACACGTTTTTGATATGCGACAGGTATCTAAAATAACAATTAAAAATTTTCTATATTTTTAAGTTAATATATTCTTCTTCACATTGTAATATATTTATGTGCCTAATTCCGTGGCAACACAGTAAATAGTTCATCAGTTTTGACAGATTTTATATTTGCAACTTTAATTTTGGCCATGAGTGTATTTTATGAAAAGGTCAAAATAACAAAGTTTGAAATGCAAAAACACTGCTATTGCATACACAACAAAATTTTACAATAATCATACAAATTTATTATTCTTAACGAAATTATAAATAATACATAAAACTATGTATACATTTAAGGCAAGTTTATAAAAACTTTGAGAAGAAAAGGCAAGAAAATTTATACTGAGTATGAAAATATTTAATAAGTAATATTAATATTACTTTTTTTTATTTGAAATACATTATATATTTAAATTAAACAAAATTAAAAAAAATATTATAACCTTTCACTTACTGGTTCTTGATACCTGTCATAAAGATCAAGCTCAGCTTTATATAACTCTTTTGTTAGGCTTATCAAAGTATGAGAATGAGCTTTCTGTAACTCCTCAAGCTGTTCAATAAAACAATACAGAAAGAATATTAAAAACCAAATTTAAAAAAACTGAACAAATGATGTAAAAATAAATAGTATGAAGAATGATAACATTTCACTTAGCCTTTTACAATATATTTTCTAAAAGTCTATAACTAAAATTTTTCTCTTTTTTATGAGATCCTGCAGGGACTTCAGGTACAATTCTTTACCTCAAATATTAAAAAACACACAGATGCATAAACACCTACAAAACACAATAATTTTCCCAATTCTTGCGCAATCTCTGGAAGACACTTTTAAAAGCCACTATAACCTTTTGTTAGACATCCTGCAATTACCTCCATCTGATTACACAAACTTTTTTTACAGATTCAATTTCCTTAAAGGAAATAAATAAAAATCAAATGAGTCCAAATCTAATAAATGAATAGGTAGAACAAAAAATCATTTTTTTTTCAATTTTGACAAAAAAAAAAAACTGCACCACAATTTGAGACCAATTTATAGGTAACTGTCATGCAGAAAATATCGTCCATTTTGCCACATCTACAACTGTTTGCAATGAATATTTTCTCAAACAATACTAAATGTCTAGAAAATGCTTCATATTCACTATTCTGTCATCAAAGTTATTCCAAAGAATAATTTCTTAACAATCAGAAATATACATGTTTTTTAATGTGGATTTTAGGCCTATTTTAAAACACTGATGTCACTCACATATACACATACACGTTCCTCAGAATTTCTTTTTTTACAGGTATTTTACAACAATTGCTGATAAAATATAATGTTACATCATCAATTTTGGATAGCCATTTGTCTTATACCATAGAACAAATATGATTAAGCTCAGGAAAAAAAATTCCTATGCATACAGTTCAATCTGGTAACATATACAAAACCATCAAGAACACAAAGGGGAGAGAAAGTGGAATGTATTTCAAATGTTTAAAATTTAATTAATGCAACCCCGAACATTTGGGTTAAGTTTTATGAGTTCCTATTCACTAGTAAAATCAAAGGTTTTCTAAGTAAAATCAAATGTAAACACATTAAAAATAATATTTGTACTTTTTATTTATGAATGGCAGCTATTCATAATCTCAAAATAAATTTTATCACCTTTGTTTGGTGATCAGCGTTCATTGCCACAAGACCAGCTTCACTTTTTCTCTTCAGTAACTGTCTGCCAAAGAAAATTTCAAAGAATTAAAAATGATTTGTGAAGAAACAGAAAAAGAGATTTGCACAGAAGAAAACAAAAGCAATATTTACACATCAATTCCTGAGCCTTTTTTGACAAGTTTGGAGTGATTTTTGACAATGTGTGTCTTCTGATGCTCCTGAGCTTTGCTAAGTTTTTCCTCTTTCTGAAGCAACAGATCACGCTCCTTTTCCTTCATCTACAATGTAATATAATAAAATGAAAACACATGGCGATCTTTTAAAATAATTTCTTGAGTTATAATATAAATAATTTTTCAAAAGAAATACTATATACAACAAATTCTCCTAAATATGACTAAGATATATAACGAGTCTTGAAAAAATTATTTCAACTCAAAATTGTCAGTGAATAGATAGCACATGCAACTTAAATTTCAAAAATTAAAAAAGGGCAGTATATTCAATGTAAAATTTCCAAATTATTATAATCTTATAATAATATTAGTGTCTTCAAGCTAGCATATTACAACTCGCCTAAAAAAATATTAGTACTAATACAGAAAAAACACATTTTTAAGAATATGGAAAATTAAAACAATATCTAAAAACTTTTCTCTTGATAAATTTTAAATCTAATAATTTTCTGTAGCCAACATTCATGGAAATATGAAAAATAAGTATTTCACATAAACATATTAATAAGGGACACTTTTACAAAATATAGTTTAAAATTATACCTCTACTTTAAAATGTTTAATTCAAGAACATCTGCCATAAATAATTAATATTCATTCACTCTACCATGCTCTGACATAAGTATAATTTATTAATTAATAACCTTAAAAGTAATTTATACTTTCAGTTATAAGTGAAATATACTTAAATTTTAAAAAATAATGTAGAAAAATTTGAGGAAAAACTTTTATTATAAAGTAACGCTAATTGTAACAAGCATTTTGCAAATCGGTATCAAAATTTAACTGTTTGCTTTCAATCTAAGATAATTTTTGAAATGTTCCTGTGTTCATAAAATATTAAATTTCAAAATACAGCATTTCTTCTCAACTGGAAAAGTTAAATTTTAAACTAAAAAATAACTATGGATGAAATAATTTGTAAGCAAAACAATATGGAAGAGGTTTATTCTAAAAAAGAGAGAGAAGTAGATGCTCTTTATAAATGCATTATTTTTATTGTTTTATGTATTCAAGTTTCTTTTTAAAAATACACACAATTAAAAACAGAATAAATTGTGCAACCTTTTCATGTTTTTTTCTAATAGTCTGCAGTTCTTTTTCAAGTTTTGCCACCACTTTCAACACAGATTTGTGCTCCTTTATTTTCTCTAAAGGTTCAGCCAATATATTGGCTTCTTCTGATTCTACAAACACAAACAATATTAATTAAAAATTAAATCTATCTAATCTAACAGTTTTGTAATTATAATCCAAAACATAAAATAGAGATAAACTAATAAATTTCATTACATTAACTGAATGAGAAAAAGTGAGATTTATATTAGTATTGCACTATAAAGCCACATGAGGGCTATTGTCAACAGACCTCGTCATTTTGAACCATGTTCAAGCGACACTTGAGCTGCCCTCCTTTTCAGTATACCCAACTGGAGGACACTTGAGTCACAACAGATTTAATGTACATTTGCCCCTCTACATGGAAGGTTTTCAACAGCACTTGGCTCGAACTTATACCATGCCAGCTACAAATCCCTCCCCTTGACCACTAGGCTACTGCAGTGACCAGCATATTAATTAAATTGATGACTAATACAAAAGTTATAAAACTTAAATTTCTTGACTTTTTAAATTAACAAGCTTTGTATGAATATGAATTTTTTTCAAATGATTTCAGAATATAATGAACAAGGCATGAATAAACTTATTACATTTTAGATCCTACAATAATACATTTTTACCTAAAAGAGAAGGGATTTTTTCTTGAGCATTTTCATCCGACAAACTTCTTACAGACTGAGCTAATCCTCCTACAAATAAAAAAAAACATGACATTTTTAATTTATAACTGTCACTAAAACATTTAGTCCATTTATTAAATAAACATTTAAATTTTTAAAAAAATTAACCTTTGGAATTTTATACACTATGTAATTGAAAAAATAATATAACCTTATCATTCTATTTTAAGACTATAAACAGAAACTTTACTTTAAAAAAAGAAAAAATAGAAAATTTTTATAAGGCAGATTATAAAATTTTTTTTCCTTAATTTTGAATAAATTTATATCTTTGGTGGCTCATTTTCTATTCTGTTATCCATTTAAGAATTATAAAATATACAAACATGCATAAATAAAATATATAAATTATAATTATAAGTAATCTCTTCCCAAATTTATTAACAAACATTTATTTTAGTGACATAAAAGATAAAAAAAAAAAGAGGAACTGGCAAACATTGTGCTAAATTAATATTGTTCTTAGATATTAGATTAGATAGTTCTAATCTAATATCTAAATATGGTGCAGAAATATGGTGCATATCTAAATATGGTGCATATCTAAATATGGTGCAGAACTATCTATTAATTAGATAGTTCTGCACCATATTTTCATAAATTTTAAAAATTGCTTGTTTAAAATATTTTCTATGTTAAAGACTGGTATTAAATTCAAATACCACCACTAAAGAAAAAAAAAACTTCAATGAATAGTTCTTATAACTAATTTAAACATTGAGAACAAAGATCTTGCCCTTACTTCTAAGTGTTTCCTGTCGTTTGAGGGAAGGCATTGCTGCAGGTGATGTGCTGCCAGAAGTCATTCTCTGAATATTGCCATTCACAGTATTATGCCTAGACGAGCTCCTTGAATCAGATTTATCGTCCTTATTGGCACTCTGTCTGCCAGAGTCAGAACATACACTCAATTTTGCTGGAGAACGACCAGATTCTTTCTCATCTTCTAAATTCTAAAATATCAAATTATTATTCTTATTTACCAAGATCAAACATTTTTTAATTTAAGTAAATCCATTGAAATGTTACTGAAATATATGTAAAAAAAAACTAATAAATGATTTTTTTTACAAAAATTTAAAATTGGTTTACGTTAAAATATTTAGTTATAATAGAGTTAATTTTTAAAATTGCAACAGAATTCTTTTTTTCTAAAATTAACATGATATTTACAATTAAGTTTATCTTTTCTTTTAAAATATTCATGAATAAATTTAACACAAGAATATGTTCTACACATACCAATAAAAAAATAAAATATTACTAATAAAACATATTCATTTAAAAAACAGTAATAACACTCTTGGTATGTTTGACTATAATTAATTTTTTTAAAAATAAAATTCAACCATAAAATAAGGTTGACAGATGGTGAAATAGTCTTTAATGCTTAACTTGAAGTAAGTGACTATGAAAATAACAAATTTTCTAAGAAAATATTTTTTAGTTAGTTTGTAAAAGCATCCCTTAAGATTAATAAAATAATAAAATTCAAAAAATCATCACTCACATCATCATCATCTGTTAGAGCCATCAACTGACGTGCATGCTTCTCCATTATCGACTGATAAGCTATTGGATTAGCTAAGGCATCCGCTAATTCTGGAAAAAGAAATAAAAAATTTTTCTTATATACCTATAAAGAATTATATTAACTTCACAAATCTAGACCAAACTCCTCAGAAAAGTTTTAATAACATTTTTAAGACTTTTTTTAATATGATCAAAATTGAAGGAAGAATGATAATTTGAAAATAATGTAATATAATAAGCAAAGAAATTTTTTAAAAAAAAGAAAGAAAGAAAACACTGAATATATTTACTGAAAAAACTGATATAAAGAACAGTTGTGCTATCCATTTTCTTACCCAGCTTCCCAGTGATATAAATCAAATATCTATTATTCCATAATATGATGCATCTTTGTATATTATCTTCAAAATACAATGTATAAAATGAATCCAAGTGTAACATCTGTACAAGATAAAATGAAGTTTTATGTAAGTATATCTGCTTCCTTAAGCACTTGTCTACATGTAATTTTTAGAGTTCACATTGTCAAGCCTCTCCTTATGCCAGCCTTATAGAGGTCCCCATAAGTTTTAAAACAAAACGAAAAAAACTTTACAATTGGACTCGATGGCAGTAAATCAAATGTGTACACAAGACTGTGTCAAGCTGGCATATTTAATTCCTACGCATTAAGATAAAACTTAAAAACATCTAAACCGAAAAAAAATGTAACAGAAATTTTTTAAATAAAGCCTAAAAAAAAGATAAAACACACACAAATTTAATTCCCAATTTTGGAGGAAATGTTTTAAACTCAGGCTCAAACACAGATAACACAACTAGAAACACAGAAAAAAGTTTTGTATGATTGTTTAAAGAAATAGCAAAATAATTAAATGTTTCCGACAAATTTAAAGAAATTTTCGAGACTTAATGAGAAAAAAAGTTTGGGGAATTTGATTTTAAAATTATTTGGTTGACTAAAACAAAGCAATGACTTCCCCAGAATGTGTCAATTGATTAGGATGATGAGAAAGATATACATGGTAACACAAACACTTCATCAGCAAAAACACAAAAAAACTTATTTTTTAAAAAATCACAAAAAAATATGCACACAAAATTTTTTTTTATTTCATAAAGTAATATACTTTGTGTGGGTGAAATGAAAGGTTTATCCATTTCTAGAACTATTTTTTATCTATTATTAGTATGGAGAGAAGGATGGAAGTTTGAAAGAGAGAAATGATGGAAATTTTTCTCCATCTATTTTTCGGAATCTTAGCATTGTACATGGCATTACAAAGGAAAACAGTTTTATTTTTATTAATGTACTTTTAATTTAATGCAATTTCAGAATTCAAGTGGTTAAAATGGATTCTTTGGATTATTTTCCATCTTTTCATACATTCAGTGCATTTCTATATTCAGTAGTTTGCGAAAAGTTAACCTCACATACATAATGTGCAATAAAGAAAAAGTAGCAGTTATTAGTTTTGAGTGCTTAGTAAATCAACAAACTCACCTGAAAATCCATCTGGAATGTAGTCTTTCACAGTGATCTGAACAAAAAGAGTGTGAAACTGAAGTGGTTGACCAGATTCATTTCGAAGAGATATATGCCGGTAGCCTTTAAAATAATAAAGTGAATGCACTCTTAAAATATGTGTAAACTCTGCACAAAATATAATATACAGGTTTATAATGGTAAGAAAAAAATTTAATACTGCATTAAAATGTGTTAAATACTAATTAATTTGTATTGATATGTTGGATTTTATTAAATTTTCAAAAGAGTAGCAAAAACTTTTAAGGAAAAATATTTTTCGACTGAGATAAAATACCTGGTCTTAGGCCAACAACAGGTAAAACTCTATGACCAATGAATTTCCCTCCATCTTCATAAACAGCAATTCTCAAGCAGGCTAAATCAGGTAGGACAACCTAAAGAAAAGTCATAACTATGCCTTTCAAATTTTGTATTGAATGGTTAATTGGAATAAAAAATCAAATATACATCTCAAATGATTGGAATCGACTATTTCTTAAGATTTTTATAAGCAATATTACTAGATAAAGACAGAGTAGCAAACAAAATACCTAGTATCTGGCAAATATAAAAAATAGCTCTAAACTTTTTTTTTGATAAACTTGACAATTTCCAAATCAACCATTTCAAGTACTAAAAAGTATACCATAACTTTAATTTCAATAGACCTAGAAACATATTTACTGGCCCATCTCGTCTTATAAATCAAATATTTTACCTCTATAGTTTTTATTTGATATTAAATTTTTAATTTAATTTTTACCAATTTTACTGCTATTTTCCATATTGTTCAAATGGCTAATCAGATTGCTTCTAATCTCATCTAAAACTCACTTTCAGAAAATTTTTCTAATTTTCGACATCTTTGCTACACCTGGATTGATTAGGCTAAGCTCTGCTTTTAGGCTAAGCCAGTCTTTTTAACATAGTTTTTTGGACTCTCCTACTTTTATACAAACAGCTTAAATTAGTTGAACTTTTTAACTATATGCATTTCTTAAAATGCAGGTACTATATTTTTCATTTTAAATAAAACTTTTACTGGGTAAATTGTACAACCATCACAGTCACTTCAATTTTCAATAACAGAGATTAGAGCCCAGCAGGTTTATGCACTCCACATTAAAAGTAAAGACATTTTATATCTACAAGTATCAAGTAGCAGCACATTAAGATTGAAATAAGTATGACTATCGTGATTTTTATTTATGATATTTCCCATATAACTAGCAGAAAATTATAAATAGCATACACTTATACCAGCATGTAATTTAAAATCTTCATTGGGATCGTTATAATACAAAATTGTTATTCATTTATAAAATTTAAAACAAGTCTTCATCAGAAAGGTGCAACAAAAACTCTTATTTTAAATATTTTCAGAGGGTTAGATTTCTGCTTAAATATTACACAATATTCACTTATTCAACCACTAATAACAATGAATGATCATTCTGAAATGAATAATTAAAGGATAAATGGGTGGAAGAATATTTTCATTTAAAGATAGCATGAATTGGAACATTTCAATGCTAATAATCCCTTGTGTAATGAATTGAATAACTAGAAAATAAAAACCTGTTTTTAATGAGTTTCAAGTCTGCAGTATAAAATAACACTAGTTATGAAAAGCTAAAAAATGAATTCATTTCTTATTTTAATAAATTGGATTCAGTATTTGGTTTAAATCTTAATTCAAAGCAAAATTTTATCTAAATAGGGAAGGAAAAATCTTTGAAAAGATGTTTCTAAGTAAAAAATAATCACCTTTTTAAAAACAAAAGGTTCTTCATCATACATAGGATTTATACCATTATTAGGCACAGTCTTCGTTCGAAATCTTCGTCGAACAGTATCTGCAGGCAAACCATACATATCAACTTCTACGTAAGTGCCCACTCTCTTGTCAGTTAGCAACTGACCTGATATTATCTGAATTTTAAAAAAAAAGCCAACCTTTCACTGAAAATATCAATACAATAGCACGATAATATGTTTTACATTAAATTTGCAGTTAAAGTGAAATCAATTCTATGATGGATCATTTAACATTCTATGAAAATGATTTTTTAAGCAGAAGGTAGCTCAAAAAATATATATATATATATATATATATATATGTATTCAAAATTAATTATAAGTTCCTGAAATCTAAAATACTTTTTAATGCAGAAAATATAATACTGAAGAATAAAATTAAGCAAATGCATAAGTTTTGATTAATTAGATAAGTCAGAGCAATTTTTATAAATAATAAATGACTAAAAAATAACAAAAATGGCTTAATTTTAAAATAACACAAAAATACTAACTTAAAAGGAATTATTTTACCCTTAGTGTTTTCTTTTGTTAAAACGAAATTGTGCGCACTCACAAGTTATCTGAATATCTATAAAGCTCATCTATGTCCTTAAAAGTACGTGTGATTTTAAAACATGGATAAACATTCATAAAAAATATTTATGTTTCAAATATAACAGAAATTTTCCTACTAAGAACTATTTGTTTCTTTAACTGACACAATAAAATTTTTATTTTGAGGTTTTATAAGAAATTACAGCTTTAATATAAAAACTCTTACAATATAAATTACATATAAATTTAAAATAACCATGCAATACTCTTAAAAAATCATTAGTACTTTAATGGTAACTGTTCCAGCTATAATCCCATCAACTGTAGATTCTGTGAATGGATCAAACTTTCGATCTTTCCTCCTCATAAAATTGGGTTTCAATAAATACCCACTTCTTCCATTATACTCAAAAATTCCCATATTCAGTTGCATACCCAGATCTGCAACACACACACACACAAGTGAAACAAATACCAAACATTTATTTCAAATCAATGCTTATTTTTATTTAGTTAAAAATGTAAAACATACTTCATTTTAGTACTTTAAAATTGATCACGGAGCTCTACATACTATAAATGCCCAAAAGGTATCTTTCTTAAATATGTATTTATATATTATATCAACACTGTATAAATTTTAACAATGGACTAGTTAAAAATAGCAATATTGTTCATGTTACAGAAAGTAAAGAAAAATAGAAACTAGCAAGAAATCAATACAATCAACGTAAATTAAAATGCTATCAAAATGTAATATGAATCAAGTCAAATTTAAATTCGAGATTTTAAATTAAACTATGATATTTAACCAAATTACAACTTTATCAAAGCAAAATATATTTACACTATTGATAAGAAAAATAATACATAAAATTCACAATTTATAAAAACTTAAATCTGCCTACAGCAAATAAAATGCAAAATAATTACCTAGAGTTTGGAAGTTTAAAGCCACAAGTTGACAACCAGCATTCCAAAATACCTACAATAAAAAAAACACGAATTTAATTATTTATTTTGATATTATACACAATGTATTTAACATTACACATTTTAATTAAACAGCACATTTTATCTTCATTAACACCAGAGCATATAGGCTTGTCTAACATCTAAAATTAAGTATTATCTGCATGTATTTTTCTCACATTGGATTCACATATTAAGCTTTATTTTTATTAACATTCGACAAATCCAAATACATTAATTAATGACAGTAAATAGAAAACCTTGAAGAATGGTTGTTTAATTTTTGTTACTCACAAGTTAAAATATTTTAAAGTTGATTTTTTAGGAAGCTTTCACAAGTAAGAGAAAAATATATACCACACAATTTTTGTTTCTAACTTAATCTTTCATTTTGATATTCATGTTTTATTTTAAACTTAATAACTCATGTATTATAGTAAAATCAAGTACTTCTTCAATGCAAATGTATACTTCAAACATTCTATAAGCCAAACTAAAAATATTAGCATTTCAAAATTTATCATATTTCTTGAATACATTAATGATTTAATGCATTCAAGATTTATAAATATTATTAGCACATCAAAAACCACTTGAGCATTTGAAACTTGAATTTATAATATATAACCCACTGAAACACAAAATAAAGTCATTTTCAGTAAGAGCATAGGATATCTGGATTGCATAACAATTCAAAGAGCTCCCAAAGCATTGTCGACTGGTTGACAAGTATTAAAAAATAGGGTACAAAAGCTCTTTAATTAAATCATATTAACATAAGATAAAAGCTTCAATATAAATACACACATTCATAATTAGAATTATAGATTAACACAAACAAAAAAAATAATAAAGACGGTAACCTTTATATATGATAAAAAGAGATGTTGGACAAAAGGATATATATTTATTTCAAAGTATAAAGTATTTAAAATTCAATTTTATTTAATTCAGGGGACACAGTACGATTCAATTGACAAAAACTGGTAAAAAAAATCAAATCTAATTTTTTTAGCCTGAATTATTCTTTATATACGTTTTTGAGACCTTACAAAATTTGAAAGCTCTAAACTTAAATGATGCAGAATTATGATAGCTTTTACGTTTGTTTTTATTCATATTCCTAGGGAAAATCAAAACTTTAAACTTACTTACCTCCGAGAGATAAAATAAGTAGTCTGTCTTCATTTAAAATGCTAAGGCTTTTTTCTATTGAGCCTAATGCTTTGAATTTTTTTTTTTACCAATTGCTAATAGTATATGTAACAAAAGCTGGTATGAATTTTTGAATCAAAGCAATACTTATTTTTTAAAAAATAATTGAACTCAGAATTTATACATTTTTGAAGCAATTTTCAATAAGCATTCCCAAAAAGTATTATACGAATACCAATCATGTTATTGTAAAACCCATACCAACTTTTGTTATGCATAGTTTGACTGACTTGTAAATCAAATTTCATGCATGTATGTAAATTTTTGTAGGAGGAGTAGCATTTTAAAATCATGTCACAAATTTTAAGTTTTTTCCTTAAAAAATTAAATGGCTAGCCTTTTATGAAATTTTGAGCACAAAATATGTTTTATATAGAATACACACATAGGAGGCAACCAAAAAAATTTTAAAAATCCTTAAATTAAAATTTTTTGCTTAAATCGTACCATGTCCCCCTAATATTGAGCAAGAGTAACACAGATACATTGGGTCATGGTCAAATGAAAAATAAAACAGTTAAAATTTTCCTCTTTAAATTTAAGTACCTGGTCAAGTAAAAACCTAAAGAACTCTAAAAAATGAATAAAAAACATTTAAAATCATTGATCAATACAATAACAAAAAATTAAGATTCTTAACTGAACTCTCCAATAACAAAGCTTATGAATCAATCAAAAACTACAGTGTGTGTCCTTCAGGATCTTTTAGAAAGAAGCACGCTTAAGGCTATCATCAGCTAATGTTAAAGAATAGGGACCAAATTCAGAAATATTTTTTGATATAAAAGTACTCAAACATTAATATATATTTTGGCTACACTATCCTGTAGAGAGAACCACTTATTTTATCATACTACTAATTTTTATCCGAGTTGACACATTTTTTCTTTTATAAAATGTGTTTTGCATTTTTTTTCCCTATGTTGTAATGCTAAATGAGCTATCCCTTCACATGTTAAAAGAAAAAACTAATTATTTACAAAATATTTTGAAATTTTAAAAACACTATATTATAAACAAATGCGTGAGTTACAATGTCACAAATTTTTATAAAAATTGAGGGATTTTTTCTGTCTGAAAATGTGCTCCATGTCAAGCTTACACTCTCATACATATGGCGAAAACAGCCTTAATAAATTCACTCAAAATTGAACCAAAAAATGAGTCCAAAAAATAATGGTAATAAGACATTTTAAAGAAACTTAAAATTATATGATAAATACAACCAAAAATAATTGTTCAAAAAATTACAACTAAGCAAACAAGAAATCATATTGATCCAGAATATATACAAATAAAATACAATAAACTGAATTTCAAATTTAGTTATGAGTGCAAAATTGATTCTAAACTTGTTTACCATTGGTCTCATGAATATTTTTTAAAGCATAAGAAAGTTTGAGGAGGGGGGATGTTTCTATTAGTAAGACAGTCACTTTCCAGTTCAGTTTTGAAAAATTAGCTATATTGAAAAATGTTTATTACACACATTTTTTGCTTATCTTTGAAATGATCAAACTGCTGATAAAAATAAATAATTTTTTTTAATTGTAATTTTACATAAGATTGAATAATCGGAAAGATGTAGTAAAATTTCAAACTGAATACTTATTTTAAAAGAAAAGAAAAATTACAAATTACCAATTTCATACCTGAGGCATGTAATTACTTGAATCTACACGTGTTCCTTTAGGATATATACGACTGAGCTGTTTTTTATTATAACTGTAACAAAAAACAATAAATACTCATTAAGAAACTAAACCATATGTATTTGTTGTATAAAAAATGATTTTAGTAGAAATAACTTTTTTAAAAAATTAGCAAGCTACCTGCTAAGAACAAATCTACTTTTAAAAAACACTTGAATGAATCACAAACACATCCAAAAATGTTTCAAGGTAATCTGTATGAAATAATTCAACCTAAAAAATTTGACACATTATGAGTAGTTAAGATATTGAAAAGCTGAAAGATTTTAGCAATGATATTTTTTAACCATTGACTGTCAGTGTTTTGTCCTGGGTGCCAAGGTTTTATTTTAAAGAAAATATAAAATTTTACAAAATATAATAACATTAAGTTACTGATTTAGTATTGTAATAGCATTTACAATAATTTTTATTTAAAAAAAAAACCTTTGAGATAACTCATAGCCTGGCATCAACGAATAAGATTTTTGTGCTAAGTGCCCCTTACAAGTTATCTTTTTTTTTCAGTAAAAATCATATACAAAGATTTTCTTTTCATTTTGTTGGATTTTACAAGCTTGTCACCTAATTTCATCTGGCAACAGTCAAATGTGTAATGTTATGTCAGATTTTCATACAGTAGTGTAATGATCCTCACTAGGAAAAATTTGTAAGGCGATGGCAGTTATAAAGAGTTGTAAAATAATAAAAATGAGCTAATAAGTAATAATTAACAGACCACAGGAGAACCATCTGTTGATACCTGGTTTGTTGATAAGTAGCATATAAAATCGCTCTATGCTACTGCGAAATATTCCTGCAGAATACATACAAGTTCTATAATCAAAGAAATTGGGGAAATAAAAAGATAAGGATGCTCCAATTTAGGAAATTAGTTATTATGTATTTATTTGATGGCGATGGCAGCAATGCAAGAGAAAGCAGCAACTATAATACAAATATAACTGATTTTCAAAACTTAGTACATCTTCCTCCAATGGAAGAAAAAGGATGCTTTCAAAGCCATGTCGAATGTATACAAAGCAACAAAAAAACCTGCAAGAAGACTAGGTAATTTTGTCCAATGTGTCCCAACAACCCAGCACTTTGTGTTGATCCTTTCTTTAAAGCTCATCATACACAGCAACCATAAAAATATCTGTTTAATTTTTGGTGTTATTCATATGTATATAATTATTATGTTTTAATCTGTCAAAGTTATAATTTTAATAGTAAAAATTGATAATTAATATGTTTTTTGCATGATATAAATTTTCATTCATCATTTCTAATAATTCCTAACTCAAATGGAGAAATCTAATCAATCTAAAATTCCAATCCAAACTACAAGATATTTCATAATTTGCCTGTATAGGTACATACACTTACTACAAGATATCTTGTAGTTGGCAGTGAACGGGTAAAGAGATGTTTTTAATGTAATGGATTCAGTGCTGGCTTATCCATTGGGACCTTGGGCAGGTGCCCGGATAAGCTGGATTTAACTAGATTTTCTGGTTATAAATTTTGAGCCACCAGTGCCAAAGGGGCCTTATGCGCCCAAGGCCCGAAATGTGCTTCAATCGGCACTGAATGGATCCATGAATGAAATGGATTAAAATGGATTTGAAAAATATATAAATATGAGATAGGATCCAGAAGTTCAGAGACAGTATAAAATTCCTTACCTTGGAAATTTTAAAAGTAAAAAAAAAAAAAAAAAGAGAGAAAAATACAACCACCTTCAAAATAAAAAAAAATCCCTTTGGGTGACCTATGAAACCTTTGGAAGCACTTTTAAAAGCCACAGTAACCATACCTCTGAGTTCCTACAATGCTACTTTTACTTCATCTGATTAAATCACATGGATCGATGCCCAGTAAATAGGTGGGATGTAGAAACATTTTAGTTTCATTTCTGACAAAAAAACTGAGGCTCCATTTGAGACAAATTTATAGATGCACTGCCATGCAGAAAATATCGTCCACTTGGCCACATCGAAGACTGTTTATATATAATAGAGTCTCTTAAACAATGTTAAATGTTCACTATTCTGCCATCAAAAAGGAAGCTCTAAAGAAAAATTCCTTGGTAATAAAAAAAATACCTCTATTGTGACCTTTTTTTTGCTGTGGATTCTTGGCTAGACACATAGACTTTTCTTGGAATTTCTTTTTACTGGTATTTTGCTCAAATGCTGCTAGAACTTAATGTTACAGTATTGTTGAAGCATTTCATTATGCATGATTAAGTCCTGAACATTGCCAATCTTACCTCCTATATATATATATATACAGATGGGTGACAATATAATACGAACAACCGTGAAAAAGGCATGGCCCATTTCAAAGACGCACAACGTGCATGTCAGTTAGCGTTGCAGCCCGCCGCCTAGCGGATTTGAAAGGTAAAGTATCAGTCGCTCAACTGCTGCGATAGGTGTTGCACAGGTCAGTTGTAATTTCTGAAAAACGCAATAATGACGGACCTGTCAGAGTTCGAAAAAGGTATGATTGTTGGAATGAGGTGCGCTGGTTGCTCGGTGACAGAAACTGTCATTTATTTGGGGCGTGCAAGGAGTACTGTATCTGCCGTTATGACAGCATACAAGAAATGTGGGAATGTGACGTCTGGCAAGCACAACAGTGGACGGAAAAGAAAGCTTACCAACAGGGATAAAAGAGTCTTAACCCGCATAGTGGCCCGAAAGCGCAAGCAATCGCTATCCCAGATAACGTCTGAGGTGAATAGTCATCTCCGTAGCCCTATTTCAGCAAGAACCGTCCAAAGGGAACTTCATGCTTCGAACTTGTATGGAAGAGTTGGAATTCGTAAACCATTGGTAACAGCACGTCATGCTTTACAGCGACGCCAGTGGTGTAGAACACACAGACAGTGGACCCCACAACAGTGGCAACAAGTCATCTGGTCGGATGAATCGACGTTCACCCTATTCCAAACCACCGGACGCATTTAAGTGTGGAGAACGCCCAAAGAAGCATTTGCTCCTGAATGCATCATGCCGACTGTTAAGCATGGAGGTGGGTCCTTTATGGTATGGGGGGCGATATCTTGGCGTGGTCTTGGGCAACTTGTTACTCTGCATGGCAAGGTTAAAGCTGCCCACTATGTCAATATCCTGGGGGATCAGGTGCATCCATTTGTCCAAACTTCATTTCCCGGAGAATGCCCACTTTATCAAGATGACAACGCTCCTATCCACACTGTTAAAATCGTGCAAGAATGGTTTGCAGAGCATGAGGGGGAAGTAGGTCATCTTGATTGGCCTCCTCAGTCACCTGATTTAAATATTATTGAACATTTGTGGGGATATTTTGAGTCAAAACTACGTGCTCGATTCCCTCCACCATCTACGATTTCAGCATTAGAGACCGCTCTCCACGAAGAATGGCTTCATGTTCCATTACAAGTTGTTCATGACCTCTATACGTTCATCCCACGTCGCATACAGTCTGTAATTCAATCAAAGGGGGGTCCAACTCCCTATTAATAAAGCTTTTCTCCTCTTTCACAGGTGTTTGTATTATTTTGTCACCCATCTGTATATATATATTATACATATATATTATACATTATATATATATATATATATATATATATATAAGTATTTAGATCAGGAATACCAGTTAATTTTCAAAAATAATCAATACCATTTAATTATTTAAAAATATTATATAATTATATTTATCAAGAAAATAAGAAATATTTCAAATTATATTTACACTTACTATCAAAAACATGTACATAATATAAAGTATTTATCAATATATTCTTATTGACTATACCATACAACACAAAAATATTTTTTTAAAAAAAGCAAAATGATTCAGGAATTTTTAAACACTTTGATATCAGAAAAATTAAAAACATGCAACAAAATGAATTATTTCATTTGCTAACATACTTGACAAATTCTACAGGATGCCCTTTGAGAAGATTTGTAGCTTGGGTTTCAACAAATGATGAAATCTCATAACATCTATTACGTTCTGGAAAAAGAAAAAGGACCTTAAATGCCTTATATATACACAATTTTTTGAATATCATAGTAAAAGTATTGCTTTACTAATAAAATTAAACAAAGCCCTCCAAAATGACTAAAAAACAACACAGATAATTGAAACACAACATGATTTATAAAGACAAATTTTTCTCCATCAACATTTTTATTTAAAAAGTTTTCCCTAAAATGATGATTGCTTTCATGGAATAAAGCTTACATATACCATGATTATGAAATTATTTGATTTATGATGCTTAATTTGAATGTATATAAAAATATATTCAAATAATGCATCATAAATATAAATCAATAAGCACACTGCATTTTTACCACAACTATACAAAATGCTATACACTCTTCATTATCCCACCTTCTTCAAATTGTTCTTAATAAAATATATCATTTTTATACAAAATATTTTCTTTTTATATGGTTTCAAAATCCCATGACAAAATGTTTTATAGTCAAACATCATTTAAGGCATGGGTGTCTAAACTATGGCCCTTTGTGGGCCACATTGCAACAAAAAAAAAAATTTGCTGGTCCGCACATGCAATATTTTTTAGACAAATTTAAATAAAAATTAATTTTATGTAGTTTTATTAAAATAAATTAACTTTTTTTTACTACAACTTTTTAAAATTTGTATTAGATATGTTATGTACATATTTATTTTAAATTTGTAAAAGTTTTGTTTAAAGATGGAAAAAATTCAAATTAATGAGATCGATGAATTTGCTTTTGTTGAACAAGCAAATTAATTTCAGGTTCAATAGACGAGGTTGCAGTTGAGTTGAATTGAGTTAATATTAACGTCGCACTGTTCAGCTACACGAGGGCTTTTGGCAACGGACCACGTAATTTTGAACCATGGTCAAGTGACGTGGACGACACCTGAGCTGGCACCCCCTCTCCTAACTACCACACCACACCAACTAGACGAGGTTGCAATTCTTAATGCATTTTCAACATGTTTGTCAGTGATCTAATCTTATTTTTGTTTTTTGTACGCTTCATTCTTGAAAATAATTGTTCACAAATATAGGTACTGTCAAAAGCTGAAGACATTAATAAAGCCTGATTGGGAAAATTAAGATATTTATCGCAGAGTAGGTAATCTTTATAAAACTCCAGTAAAGAAACATTGCCAAATTTTCTTTCAGTTGAATGTCACTTTGCAGTTCAATGCATTCTATTTGAAGATTTGAAGGTAATTTATTTCTAGAGAAAATAGGGTAGAAAATATGTTGAAATACTCTTCATTTTTTAGAAAATCTTTTGAAACCTACTTTCAAACTCTTGAATTAAATCAAAATTTAATGCAGCATATTTTGTGCAACTCAGAAGTTTATGTGCAGCCAAAGCACTGAAATGTGCCAAATCTTTTACTTTTATTTGATTTTGCTGAAATTTCACCTTTCTTTCAAATGTTATTGTTTGGAACATATTAATAAATTGATTTTTCCTTGAGATCTCAAACTTAAATCATTTAAATGTTCTGTTAAGTCTACTAAAAAAGCTAAATCTAAAACCTAATCTTTGTCTTCAAATTCAGTCACAGATTTTTCTTTTTGTTTCCATAAGTATTTTTATTTCAGCTCTCAAATCGAAAAATCTTTTGAGCATTTTCCCCTTACTGAGCCATCTTACTTCTGTATAATAAATAACAGCAGAAAATTCAGTGCCTTTTACCTTAAGAAACTCTTGAAATTGTCTATGATTATGCCCTTTTGCTCTTATAAATTCAATGGTTTTTATAACGCATAATACTGTTCCCATTTTTAAAATTTTTCCACATAAAATGCCCTAACATGCAATGCAATAATAAGATCTCTTATTTAAATTTTTATTACAGAATAAATGTCAACGAGTTTATTATATATAAAAAATATTGCAAATTTTTATTTTTTTAATAAAAATGTGTTAATTAAAATATTCTCATTATTTGTATTTGGGCCGCTTTTTTAAAGGCTTTGGGTCCCATTTTAGATGAGCATGATTTAAGGTGTAAAAATCCTCATATTTAGATGAATTGATGTTAACAAAATTCCAGATAAATAGTTCATCTAACTATACCAAAGAATACCAAAACTGATTTGATGATGAATTCAGTAAAAATCAAGCATATGCTTACAAACTAAAGAAATTATGCAGATTTATTAAATGGGAATCAAGCAAGCAATTTTATTCATTAATACATTGCAAATTAAAAATGCCTGTACACCATAGCTAAAAAGTGTGAGATTCTATCTAAATACTGGTGATTCCAGTAAATATAATTAAAAAGTTAAAATGCAACATGCTTTATGATAGTACAATACCTCGACTTATGCTAACCCAACTGACATGATTCTCAAATCTCTACGATTCGTCTTTTGCTTTGCACTACACAACTCAATTACTCAGTCCTTGTTTAGCTAATGTATATGTTTGGAAGTATCATGCAGAATCAATGCAAAACCATAATAATTTATTTTGAGTTATTTACAAGGATCTAATAATCAACAATGCACCAGGTCATCGCCCAGCAACTTTACTTAATTTTGACCAATGTGTAAAAGTTAAATTTTTATCACCCCAAACAACTAGTTTGCTATAATTGATGGATCGGGGAATGATCAAAACATTTCAGTCTTATTATACGAGATGATCATTTGCACATCTGCATGCCAGTATGAGACAAAACAAAAAGCTCTCTGTTCAATACTTCGGGAAATAGTTCAATGTCTTACATACAGTGACAATCATTGGATAATCTAGTAATGAAATTTTACAAAAAACTTAATTTAGAAATGGATAGTGATGAGGTTCAAGAATATATGAGAAATTATACCCTGACTTACACAGATTTGTCTTATGCAATTATCATCCAGTACCACATTTTGCAAAAGTTTGGGGTATTACTGTACCTTCACTCTCAAAAAGTGTGTTTACTGAACCAAAATAAATGCAAAACATATCCAAT
This sequence comes from Trichonephila clavipes, assembly GCA_019973935.1. Lineage (NCBI taxonomy): Eukaryota > Metazoa > Arthropoda > Arachnida > Araneae > Nephilidae > Trichonephila > Trichonephila clavipes. Next base: position 106,094 of record BMAU01020518.1, read on the forward strand.
AGGAATAAAAAGTGTTCTTTGAAAAATAATTCACTACATACTTTCAGCATGCTCAAAAGAGTGGAAGCGGACAGGTTGAGTGTAAAGGACAAGAGCAGACATTTCAGCACCAGCTTCAGATTCTTTTGCAGCAGTTCCCTGTTTGATAAAAAATACATCTATTTAGTTCCTTAAATTTATCTATTTAGTTCCTTTTTAATACTGTTTCTTAAATTTTATCACAGTATTAGTAATATATTTCACAATGGATTCTCCAGCATAATAAAACCTTGACATCATAAATAAAAATTCCATATATACTACAACAAAAGGGTAATGATTTTTTTAGTTTCAAAATAAATAAAATTATACATATTCTTAAAAAAAACATGTGAGTTGAGAAACTCCAACCTAATATTCTATAAAAAAAACTAGTTAAATGAAAACATACTTACGAAACAACACCTCATGAAGTTTTCACTACTGCAGCTCATTAGTATCAATAAACATCATTATTATTACTTAATATGAAAAATCAAAATGTATTTTTACATCAAACAAATGTTATGATAATAATTATTGATATGTTAAATATATCAGAGAATCCAATCAAGTTTATCTACACAATATAAAAAGTTAAAAAATATAAATATTTTGATGATACTTTTATATTCAATCAACTTTATATGTAACAGCTTTAATTTATAGTTGATTAAATTGAATATTTATCCTTTTTACTGCACAAAATTATTCATTTATTAAAAATCAATAGTAGCCATGTATACTGAAATTTCTTACAATTAAGAATATAGAATATTTGTTTTCAGTTTATTTATTAATTATATTGCTTGTGCATCAGTGTCAACAATTATATTGGTCTGAGAAACAAAACACTTAGCTAACTTTAACCAACTAGGCAAAGATTTGTCCTCACTGGATGGCAACAAATGATTCTGTTGAAAGTGACATGAAGCATGCAATGCAACATCTCTTTCATGCAAATACATTATCATAGAAAAACTGCTTACTAAGCTGATTTGCATGTTACTGTTAATGGATTTGACTAAAATTATTTTTCAAACTATGCAGCACAAGAAAACTGTAACATAGATTCCATTACATTAAAAAAATCTCATTCAAATTTCAGAGTGCATGAGTCTTTTAAAAATTATTGTTACTTTTTTCTAATAAATTTTTCTACTAATGGATACCAATTTAATTGCTATAAATATAAAAATGGATGACAGGTGCTTAAAATAAGTGAGAAAAATTAACTTCCAACAAATAACTATAAAAAAAACCAATTCTATAGTAATCGTTATTTACATTAATTCCCCAACAATTAAAAACATTCTTAAAACAGGTATATTAAAAACAATATTCAATAGTGAAAAGTCTTATTATCAATTGCCTCATTCTAAAATGGACAAACCTCATTCTGATCCTCCACCTGCTGCTCTGCATCCACTTGCACTTCCTCGTCTGAAGCAGAATCTGTTCCAGAGTCATCCATTTCAGATGGGACCCTTTCCATTTCTGGCCCACCATTTGTGAGAGGTCCAGATTTAAGAGGCCCTTTAGGTTCATCACTTGCTAAAGGAGTCAACTTTGTCTTCTCTGGAGTTGTGGAGGGTTGGACAGAAGGCTCCTCCTCTTTCTCATTGGCAGTGTTAGATTTGGCAGAGGATACACCTACATAATAAAATAACTGGGTTAATATTTCAATCAAATAAATTGTATCATTAAATTCTTCTTCAAACTTCTCAGATTACAGTTTTACATGTTTATCATGCTGAAATAAGTTCTACACCATTTCCATAATAAGATTTTGATTCCCTTTATTGTGAAAATTCTTTTTAAAAGCTGAATCAAATGCAACTTCTGCAATTTTGATTTTATTACACATATACAAAAAATGTTGCCAAAAAATTAATTTAATGACTTATTATACATAAAAAATACAAAAATTTAAAAATGTGAGCTAGATTTGTTAGAAGAAATAAAAACAAGTCACCATCTTGATAACAACAACAAAAAAGCACATTTACTTGAATCTAAGCTGCTATCAATTCTAAACCACATTCCAAATTCTCAAAATGTTTTTGTAAAAAAAATGTTGTCATTGATTCTAAGCCACACTTTCAATTCTCTATATGTTTTTGAGAAAAAAATAAAAAATTGTGTAAAAGATTCATCAATAATCGATACTTGGGAAATTTTTAAAAAAAATTTAATGAAAAATAATTAGAAGTTCATTAATTATTTTACCAGTACTAAAAACTTTCAAATACATACATGAACCTATAAGAGACAGTATCATGTTTCATCACTCCCACTGTCACAGATGACTTCAGAAATGGTGCCTGCATTACCATTTTTCCACATATCATCTTCCCTGCCATCCAACGCATTTGTTATGAAATGTGTTAAAAGAAAGCATGTACAAAAAAAATTCTTAAATACGAGCAAACAACGTTGCTTAGGATAGAAAGAATACTAGAGATAAACTGCGAAATGTGATAAGTCATCAAGGCAAATGCACACAATGGACAGTGATAGTTTTCTTTTTAAGAGAGGTGGTTTTGCCTTCAATTTTGAGTCGCACCCAATTTTCAGTGGCATTAACAGTGGAAAAATAATGCAACTTAGATTCGAGTAAACACAGTATTTAGAAAGGAAAGGGTTTTTCAAGCTGCAAAACTAATTATTTAAAATATAACTCATACTAACAACCAAGTTATGGTACTCTTCCAAGCAGCTTGATGTTTAACGATTCAAACTAAGTTCTTAGAACTCTCACTTGAATCTGATCAAACTAATTGCCTTCTATGCACTTCAGTCTAGGGTGAAATATTTCTTTTTATTAACTCCTTGTTTGTGTAAGAGAGCCATAAGTAATCAGTATTTTCTCTAAATCAAGTATTAGCGAGCCATAGAAGAAATAATAGTCATATTTGGTAATAAAACATAGTTTCTAAAAACATTGCCACAACTAGCTACTATTGCATCAATTTGATAAATTTCTCATACTAAAATATGGGAATTAATTTGGTCACAAACATTATCTTTACTAAAAGTTTTTCTATTTTAAATATTCTGCATTTTTAAACTTATATAGACATATTTATGCTATTTGCAAAAGTTGTCCAGATGTTTATTAGTTGTAAATTTAAAAGCAACAATGTATTAAAATTGTGTTTATTAAATGCATACATAATTTTTTAGTTTTTTAGAAGTAATTTTGATCATGTGACTATAATTTTTTAATTCAATTTTTCTTTCATCACATCAAGAATGATAAAAATTACTTATCAGTTCAATTATGTAAATGTTAATGTTATTGTTGACATAAAATTAATATAATGAGTAAAATATATCATTAAACAGAAAAGCAGTAATGGTTTAAAGTATTTAAGACAATATTTCAGAAAAAACACATTACAGAAATTCTCAGAGAAAAAAATAATAAAAATAATATATTTCACAGATAAATATTTATAATTTAAAATACTTAATGCTAATTGGGTAAAAAAAATTTTTTCTCTGCACACACACAAAATGTAAAACATAATTACATCAAACCCTTTTTGTATTAAAATATTCAGGCATTATTTTTTTAAAAAATCAATAATAAGCATTCCAAATAATGGAACAAACTTTAAAGTACAGCAATGATCAAATATACACCTGTGTGAGACAACCATTGTATCCTCAAAAGAATCTTGATTGCAATATCAAAATAAAACCATGATTCAGCAATAATTCAATCAGTTCATACAAAAAAAAATCCTAATCAACAAACACCAAATAACACAATAAAAAGTGTGATCAAACCATTTAGAATAAACATTTATAACAAGGTAATATTAAAGCTTATAAAACAATGCTTACTCTTAGGATAATGCTTCTTTTTATTTTTTATTAGGATTTTCCTCAGTAACTGATTTGGTGATGGCAGTGGTGTATCAGGTTTCAGCTATAAAAATTAGGATAGTATACAGAATAACAATAAAATTGGAGAAAAGCAACATAACGTTTATGCATACATTTGAAAACTCAATAATTTAAAAAAAAGGCAACACATTTCAATTTTTAAAATAATTCAGAATTCTTATTAGTTAAAAAAACATATTTAAATATTAATAATGATTCTACATCTTAATTTTTTTACAGAGTATAACATGATCCCTTACAATTAAATTACAGACTAAAAACTCTGTTAAATTAACATAAAAGGATACCCCTAAAAAGAAGAAAGTAAACTTAAGAAATGTTTATAAGAACCTAAGCCAATAAAGAATCATTGGAAATTATGTTACTTTTATAAAATTCATAAAATTACTATCTACTGTACTACATATTTTAAAACACATCACTATTGTTTTAAATCTAATCCCTGTTTTAATCCATATTTTTTATACTCCAAAAGCAACTATAATAATTTAATTCCATAAAGCAAATCTTAGAAAGTGATAACAAAAGTAAAAAATATACATTATTAAAAAAAAATTATAAATTAATGCAAAATATAAATTTTATATGTGTTTGGCTCTTAACTTGTAGTATAAAATTTTAAATTATTAGTTTAACTGCTTATACAGAAAACCAATTACATTACATCCAAAATCATAACTGAAATCCTCATAAAAAAACTCATGACCAACAATTTTTAGATACAAACCATATGTATTCCTACAATGATATGAATATGGCAACTTCATATTTTTACACCAATAAAAAATATTTAGTAATAGAAAAACATGATTAATAGTTTATTACATTTGGATTAATTAGTTCTAAGCTATTTTCACATTTTTTTTTAAATTTGCATTTTAAAAAGCTTTTGGGGGGGGCATCGACATTTTGAGATAAATGAAACAATCCCAGTTTATGTACTTTTAAAATTTTATTTTCCAAACATATTATAAATGACATGGGTCAAATAGAAGAACAATAAAGAACAGTTTCAATATAAATGTTTTAAAAAATACAAGAAAATTCATTTAATTTCCCACTACTATATAACATTTGACTTACCTCATAGTTGGGTAATGGCTCAGTTAGCAACAAGTCACCCAAAATTTTTGTACAGTAATTAGCCATTTTAGCTTGTTGTTTAGGCCTATAGGAAAAAAGACAGAATATTGTTTAAGTATAGATATTGAAAAATAAAAACTATAAGTACAACCATAGCCTTTTTCTTGCTTTGAAATGCAAATAAATCAATTACAATGATTGAAACATATTACTCACTCAATATTGTTATAAAATTAAATGCATTAGAGAAAGCATTAGATTACATTAAGGTTAAATATTTGCAAATGGAGGGTATGTTAAAGTTCATATGATTTGTTTAAAATATTAAAAACAGAACATTTAAGCATTAAATGGGGAAAGAGAATATTGAGTTAACATGTAGCTCAGTATAAGGAAACAATTATGATGATCATATATAAAGTAGTCTTCCCAATGGATAAGATGTCACAGTAAAATCTTAGATGCTAATTTAGAAATATCTTATCTTCTGCACGTTAAAGATGCCAGCAGAAAATTATGAGTTAGACATAATTCCTTATTGTTGCTTATTTCAATTTAAATAACATTCATAAATACATTTAACATTAATCTTACCTTACTTTAAATATCCCAGTTATAAATATATTTAAAAAAGGTATTTATTCATTAGAGGATCAGCAGCTCAGATTTCAGTAAGCATGCCAAATATTTTAATTTAATTCAAAAACATAACTAAAAGGTTTTATGGCAACAATTATGCTGGGACTTATCTGTAAAGATGAAAATATCATAAGAAAATTGAATGGAACTTAACATTAAAAATATCTATTAGCCATCAATATGAAATATATCAACACCTAATAATGAAAAGAAATGTAAATGGAATTCATCATTAAAGTTCTTTAATTGATTGTAAATTTTTAATTACCAAAACTTTGAATGTTGCTCTTTTTAATAAAATTAAAAAGTAATACATTTATACTTATATATATACAAAAATATTCATTTGTTTGCCAATAAAACATCCATTTATTTATGCATTGTGGATGCTAACATAATAAAAAATAGCTTATTTACTTACGAGCAATGATTTTCAAATGATAATAAAACAGGATAATCTGAGGTTTTGAAAGCACTTTCTGCAATAGCTTCAAGTACTTCCTATAATCAAGAAACAAAGTTAATCATTACAATAAAAATATGAAAGTAAATAATGAATTGAAGAAAAATTCAAACATACACATCAATATTTGTGAAGTCATAAATGAATTCATTATAAAAATATTCATTTAATTACGGACAAAAATGTCAATACTTTATTTATGGAACATAAGCAAATATATAATTTTATGCAATATTTAAGAAAATTGAAATTTCTTAGAATTTAATTAGCTTCATTTTACACTTTAAAAAGAAACTTCAATGAGTAGAGATGCGAAGCTCTTTAATATTAATGCTTTGTTGCCACTGCTGTACGATGGAAAATGTTTTAGTAATTTTTATATTATTGTTCATTTTCAACATATCATTATATTTTTGTTCATAGCTGTATTAACATGTAGTTTAAAGTATATTAATTCATAGATATTGATCTTTCTAGTCCTAAAAGTGCAAATCACAAAAGCTTTTAATGGTTTAAAATACTTCAGCTATAAATTTCAGCATTAAAAATTCCCACTGCTTTTTAAATTTAGCCTTTCAGGAATAAACTTAACCAATAATACATCTAACAAATTTTAATAATGATTTTAAAATAAATTCTTCCTCAATCATACCACAAAAATAGGTTATGAAAACAAGCCCTCAAATAAACAAAAAAAGAACATGGAGAGCCACGCAATAGAAGTGAAACTTCTTTGGCAATGTTGGCCGTAAATGCAAGAATAGATCTAATTATATTTAAGTGCTGGGGGAACTTACATTAATCAAATCGAACTTCATTTATTGTAGGAAAATAATATTTTTATTCAATTTTCTGCATCATCATTTTCCAAGAAAGACACAATAGGTGTGTGGTAACTGAAATAGGATATAAAAATCCTCGATTGTAGTCAATCAAGAAAACATGAGAAAACTGCATTAATCGTGGTTCTGTCTTGTAGTTCCTTCTCTAGAATAAGTACTCATTGTTAAATTCAATGTCCGTATCAAGAACTCAGTTAAGTTGTTTTGCTTCTTCTAAAGCAAAAATAACATTAAACTGATAATCAGCCTCTGGTGTGTACAGCACTGAAACTTCATGGATGAAGGTGATAACAGCTGCTACCGGGTGATGTATAGACTTTCAACTGGACTGCTGCTAGTTTTCCTTTTTTTTCCCTTTCACGAAACTCTTTTCCTCTTTTAGCATTTATCCTAGACATTCTGACTAGAATTAACTATAATTCAGAGGAAATAGAAATTAATAATATGAATTTAATGTATCACTTACAGAAGTAACTGTGTTTGTTTACAAGACACTATCTGTAGTGATTCTGGCCATTAGTGACATATACACAATGCCTCAGACACTTCCATAACGGGAAGAGCCATATAATGGTAATATTTTGGGTGTGTTTGTTTGTTAAAAATGGCACATTTATTACATAAAAACTGCGAAAATATGCCACACGAGTTTGTTACGAGTAGCAAGGGTACCCTCTTAGTGTCTCCAATACCCAAGTGCCTTTCAATCGAAACAGCAAAAGGTCCCACTTCATACCTCTGATGGAATTCCCCCTTGGCAGCTATCCAACTTTTTCACGGATATCATCCAAGCCACGTGATGTTCCCCACTCTCTTTTCCTCCCGCTTGCTATCTCCTCGCCATGACAACGATACGAAAGGGGGGGGGAGGAATCAATTTCCATTCACTTTTTCACCCTAACACAAAACTGGGCAAGTTTCCCATTCACTCTCACGCCAAAAGAAGTTTCACTTCAAAAGCCTCATAATAAACAAAAAAAAATCACAATTTATACATAAAATAATAAAAACAAAGAATTTCCTACATGAACCTAGTTCAATTTTCCCTTCATTCAATAGAAAAAGGATAGTTAGTCAAACAATGTAGGGACTCCATTTAAGTTATATCCATAATTATAATTGTCGAAGATTTTACACTGATTTTTCAAAAACACATTATTTATTACAAAAGAGAAAATTTCTAATTTTATAGATTAGTCAAAAAATAGAGTTGTAATTAATCCACTTACTTTCAGCAGAACTTCTGTCACCACCGTGTAGCCATGAGTGATAATGGGCTCCTCATCAGAGTACTTCCCATTCCAACAATCGAGTTCCACACATCGGCAACCCGAAAGCAGGCACTGGCGATAGATTTCGACGGAAGACTTGCCGGTAAGCTGGTGGCCTGAAATGTCGCATGCAGCAAAATATTATCTTGAACAAAAATATACACATTATTTTAAGAACTACATACTGCTAATTTACTAATGGAGTATAAAGCAGCAAAGTATATCACAAACTGAAAAGAATTAAATCACAAACTCACTAATTCTTCTCAAATTTATTTTCAAGTAAAATTTATTCTTAAATGACTTGCATCTAAAATTTTTCAAATTAAATCCTTAAGTGTAAGAAACAAAACTGTGTTAATGCATAATTGTAACAGTTCACTGAAAAGGGAAAAGTTATGATCTTAAAAATTAAGACATCTAAGAAAAAATTGTAAGCATTCAGAAACCATAATATTTGTATGTTAACGAGTATAACTATAATTTAACAAAAATTTTCTATTTAAAAACAAAAGAATTCCAAACTTAGACATATAATTCTAATACAAATTTCATAAATTTGAGATTATTTAAATATTATGAGTATTATTTGATGTTCAATTAGCTCAATTATTATTTAAAAAAGTGATGAATTCATTATTACTTTCAGTGTCTAGAACAGCAATTATAAAATAAATGTTAAGTGAATTTTATTTCTAAATAAATTAACTTCTGCCTCCAGTAATTTTCCTTCCTTTATATTTGATAAAGAAATGTTATTACATGCATTCTGAAAAATGCAATTAAGTGTTCTTATCAATAAATCTAATTGTTCAATATAATCAATCATATACATAAAATTTTTATAAAGATGTAAATGGTAATATTTATAAAGTCTCAAATTTATATATGAATATATATACTTGGATCACAAATTTCATAAAAATCTTTATTGATTGGAGTTGAATATAGTAGTGGTAGAGTTAAAAGCTTAACAGATCTACAGAGCAACCACGAAAAAAAAATCAAGATAACATGAAATGGATTATAGAAATTAAATGCAGACTGTAATTAAATAATTAGCAGACTGTAAATAATTAGCAGACTGTATGTTTAAAATTGAGATATAAGCTAGGTTTAATGAATTTAAGAGCACAATTTTGTTACAGATGAATTAGGAAAGAATAGCATTAATAGATCTCAAAAAATAGAATTTCGACAGACAGGAGAATTTTAACAAGAACAAAGTTTTAATCAACCTAACTTTATTCCATGATTTCATAAATACATTTTTTGTGAATAAAACATATTGCAAATAAAAACAGAAAAATATGTTGCCAGATACACTCATGTTCATAAATTAAGGATAATTCAGAATACAACAGAAATTGAACTCTAAAATAAAAATTTCACCTGTAGAATTATCACACACATCTTGAAGAAGAATACGCAAATTACAGGAAACCACCAGATGGCACGAATAGTATGTCACAATGACGAGAGTGTAAGAGAGGGGTATATAAGGAATGGTGGCAAAGAAGTAAAATTGTTCACAAGCGCTTTAAAAGCCTTTCAGTGCAATAACCGCATAGTTATGGCACAAAGGAAGCATTTGGATGATTTTTTACGTGGTAGTTATTGGACGACTGGAATGTAGACGTACCTAGCTGGAAGTATCCGAGGAACTTGGAATCGCCCAGAGTGTTATCTCCAGGCTTTGGCAATGACTCCAACATGATGGTAATGTGAGTAGATGTTACAGCACAGGTCGCCCCCCGAGTTACAACGCCAAATGAGGACCGATATATTTGGCAGTTACTGCCAAAAGAAACAGATGGAGCACAGCATCAGACCTGTCTCGTCAGCTTTCTTCAGCTACCGGTACAACAGTTTCAATGCAGACCGTGTACAGACGCTTAGGGCACATTGGTCTATATGCTCATAGGCCTGCCAGATGTGTTCCACTTACTACAACTTACTGTCGCCTGCGATTAACCTGGAGTAGAAAGCATGCATTGTGGACACCACAACAGTGGTCTTGTGTGTTGTTTTCTGACGAGTTCAGGTTTAGTTTGCAGTCTGATTTTCGCCGGACTTTAATATGGAGAGCGCCAGGTACCCATTACCACCAAGAGAACACCATTGAACGATGCCGTTACCGTGGTGCAGGATGGCTCATTTGGGGAGGAATTATTGTTGGTTTCAGAACTGACCTGCATGTTCAGAGTGTAACGATGACAGGACACATCTATCGGGATGTCATTCTGGAACAACATAAACGTTTGTTTCGAGGCACCATGGGTGCTGAATTTCTGTTTATGGATGACAACGCCTGTCCTCACCGTGCAAACATTGTAGACAAATGCCTTCAATCAGAGGATATCACCTGTATGGATTGGCCAGCATACTCACTGGACTTGAATCCAATAGAGCATGTGTGGGATATGCTTGGCCAACGAATTGCAGACATCAACCCCCTCCCACCTGTCTACCGGAACTTCGGAGGGCATTGCTTGATGAGTGGTGTAATATTCCTCAAGATCAGATTGATAATTTGATACTCAGCATGCCTAGGTGTTGTAAGGCCTGTATTGCATCTTCCAGAAGACATACTGCGTATTAACCATCATACTAACCATGTTATTCTGTTTTTTGTAAATAGGTTCTTTTTTTAAATTTGCTCTAGGGAGTAAAAATCGCAATTTTTATTAATTATGTCAAACATATAGCATCTTTTTTGCTCTTTACCTTTTGTTTAATACATAGACTTATAAACAGAGACTTTACAAATAAGTCAAATTTTGTTTGCTTCTGTCTCTTTCTTTGCCTAAACTTCATTATCCTTAATTTATGGACATGAGTGTATTTTACATAAAAATAGAAGCAAGTGACAATTAAAATATAATGAGATAAAATAAAAAATAATGAAAACATTGGGGTAACTTCAGTTCATTCACACATTACTATAAATATTGCATAATATTTTGAAAAATAAGTAAGCAGCAAGGATAGCAAATCTAGACAAACCAATAAAATTGAAGTGTCTGTTTGTAATTTGAAATGAACAGCTTCCTACTAAATGCATTTAAAGGTATAATATATGGTACTTATATAAAAAACCCAACTTTTTAAATTTTTGTCGGTCTGTCTGTCTGTCTCCTGTTTATTCTGGCTAATCTCTGAAACGTCCGGACCGATTTTGACGGAACTTTCCCTGATAGATAGCTAATGTTGTTAGGAGTAACTTAGGCTACTTTTATGTTAGAAAAAAAATTAGGGTTCCACAAAAACAAAATTAAAACCAATGAAATAGTGAACAATATCTGATTCAAACAGGGATTATTTTATTTCGCGAGCCCACTGTCTCAACGATTTCTAGCAGTTTTCTCCAACTTTTTTGTTTAATCAGGTTGCTGCCACTCGACGTTTCCTGTTTAATATTATTTAATATTTGTCTCATGTCTGTTTATTCACTTTGAATCTGGCAACAAAATTTTATTTAAGTAAGTCTACTCAAAACTAAATAACTTCATTTATCCTGAGTAATACACACAACATTAAATTTAATAATATTTATATTGAAATCGAAGAATAACAAATTCTCGAGTCACAAGGTATCTTATTTTTCTACCGCTTCGTTCTTAATTCAAATTGTTTCATTACATTTTCACTGTTTTCTAGCAATGAGACCTTTAAGTAATAATTAGAAATCAATGTTAACTGCCGTTAGGTTTTCTTTCATGAAAATAGCTGTTTTTTATTTACTTTGAAATTGATAAATTATAGGCTATTTTATTTAGATAAGTATGTAGGTAGTTGTTTCAAAAAAAAAATATTTTTAATAACGTTTTAGGTGAAAAAGTGCACTTACACCTTTTAGTTATGCATAAAAGAAAATCAAATCTCTCTAATCTATACAAATAACTAAAATTTAATTTTTTGTTTGTAATTTGAAATTAAGAGCTTTTTACTAAATGCATTTAAAAGTATTTATATAGTACTTATATCAAAAATCAAGTTTTTAAATTTTTGTCTGTCTGTATCTCTGTTTGTTCCGGCTAATCTCTGAAACGGTTGGACCGATTTTGATGGCTGATGTTACAAGGAGTAAATTGAGCTACTTTTATTTTAGAAAAAAATTAGGGTTCAGCGAAAACAAAATTAAAACCAATAAAATAGTGAACAATATCTGATTCAAATAGGGATTATTTTATTTTATTTTATTTTATTTTATTAGCCTCTCACTCTTAATATGATAAACATTCAAGGCTCTTAATATCACGAGTCTTCAGTCTCAACGATATCTAGTAGTTAGATCAAACTTTTTTGTTTGATTAGGTTGCTACCACTCCTAATAAGTTCACCATTTTCCTTTTGATATTATTTAATATTTGTCTATTCACTTTGAATCTACCAACAGAATTTTAGTTAAGTAAGTTTATTCAAAACTAAATAACCTCACTTATCCTGAATAATATGTATAATATAATAATATTTAGTTGAATAATATTTAAAGTGCATAATATTTATTTTGAAATTAAAGAATAACAGTTTCTCGAGTCGCAATGTATCTTATTTTTCTTCCATACCGTTCTTCTTAATCCAAATTGTTTCATTACATTTTCACTGTTTTCTAGCAATGAGACCTTTAACCTGTTCGTGATTGATTGAATATTAACGTCGCACTGTTCAGCTACACAAGGGCTTTTGGCGACTGACCACGTAATTTTAAACCATGGTCTTAACCTGTTAAGACCATGATCACACATATGTGATCAAACCTTTCTCTCTCCAGGGCCCACGGTATCATATATGTGATTGCACTTTCCTGACTTTGAGGCCCATGATCACACTGGTGTGATCTGAGTTTGGAATGTTTTAATATTAGTTTTTACCAGGCACTAGACAGTATTTAAAGTCAATTTTTTTTCGAATAATGTTTCGCAAAACTTTGAATTTCAATATGTGCTCTCAGCTCCAAATTTTTTAAAATTATATCAGGGATATTTATGAATGTAAACAATGGTATGTGTTTAGATTTTTCAAGATAATCAGTTCTTAAAAGTTCGTGATTTATTGCACGCTGGATTTCTGTTTATAATTTGACTAAGTTGGAAAAATATGGAAAACTTATTAATTTATTAGGCATTAGACATTCATAATAAGAATTTCAGTATTTACTTTATTTGTGGATTGTATTTACAACAATAATTTTAATACTCAAAGACATTTAAAAAGCATTTCTACAAGAGACAAATGTGATGACTCATTTTTGACGAAAAAGAATAATTTGTTCTTACTGACTCAATTTTAATTCCGTAAGAACAAATTATTCTTTTTTATTGCTATTACAACCATAAGAACACATAATACTATTGTGATTCTAACTGAATAAAATCTACACAAACAGGTCTCACCAACACAATCAATAATGCATTTTGCATACATAATCACTCCTAAATTTTCATTTAACTACACTCATAGTAACTTTTATTTTCCTAATAATTTTCACTCATCCTAATTTTCTCACTTAATTTTATACAATTATGCAGCAAAGGGCTAAGAGAAAAGCTGAACCCATGTATCCACCCAGTTAATCATGAAAGGAATTTGAGCTTCCCTGCGGGAAGCAGGTACTCCAGTAATCCATCAACTTATATAATTGAATAAACACTTTTTTTAAAATTCCATGTGGAGGAAGTCACAAATAACATAAATAAATATTGAATAACATACTTTTCTAAACAAAAACAAGTTAAATGTTTTTAGTATTTCAAGCTATAAATTGAATCAACTTTACATAATGTGATTTAGTATACTGTAGTACTAAATCTAAGACAGTACTTTTTAAAATCTTTCTCTTTTACTACTCTTGTTGCCAAGAGATGCAACAAAATATATACACACATATATATATATGAGGAAATTTCTCACATAAACATATATAATTATAGAATGCATTGAAATTGAGAAAAAAAGATGTATAATCACCTGTGAGATAAGTGTTGTGAGATGAATTGATGAAGTAATGACTCAGTGGTTGGTCCATGTCCAGATTAAGATCAAATTTTTCAGGAGCAACAATAACATTTTCAGCACCCATCAGGTAACGTAGGAAACCATCCACTGATAATAAACCTAAGCAAAATGTGTTTATTAGATTGCAATTCACAAGAAAAATATTTTAAATAAAAAAAATGGATATGCATGATATATACACTACTAACTGCATGGCCCGGCATTGCACCTGCTTTCTCTTTCCCTCATGATGCCAGCAATTATGTGTGTGTGTATGTGCGCAATGTGGGTGATTTCTAAAATTATTTCATTTAATTTCCCTTTTTCAAAATTTGTTCCACTTATTTTTGATTTAAGACAGGTTTCTTTTCCCTCTCTCTAGCCCGGCATAACACAGGGTTTTTTTAGTGTAAAATTATTGTTCCCTCTTCTCCCCTCCCTCACAGATAAGATATAGCTTCAAATTTCGATGTATGACTTATAAAAAACAATATTGTGTTAGTTAAAAAAATATTAATGTGAAGCAATAAAAAAAATGATTCTGATGCTAAGAGTAAAACAAAAAACTTTCATCATTTTTTTAATAATAATTAGTTTCTAAGAAACTAAAATAATAAAATAAATTTCAGATTTTCATGAATCAATCAATCGTTACACATAGTTAGCTTAAAAATGTCTCTAAAATGTATTTTTATCCAAAAAAATAGACAATGTACTTTTTAATTAACAAATAATTAATTTAGTAATGAAATAATAGAAATAATTATTTTTAAAAAACATGTATGTTAATTACAATCCATTTTCTATAAGTAATAAATAAAAGAAAAATTTACAGATAGGTATTGAAATGATTGCTTTTTTTTAATGCTTGAATAAATATATATATGTGTGTGTGTAAGTTATAAAAAAACAGTATGGGGGGGAAGTCTAGATATATTGTTACGTATATCCGGGTTTGAAGATTTTATGCAAAACAATCACAAAGAAAATAAACAGTTCTTTAAGAGTGATGTGAATTTATTATGGAAAATCCAATGCTTTAAATACAGGATTCAGCAGCAGTATTCACAGGGTAAATATCCAAAGGTCTACACACCTTCAACAGCAATCAAACACAATCACCAGTGTTTAAAAATACATGTAAGTAAAGATTATTCACAAGCACAGCCAAGATAATCACTAGTCAAAACAATTCCTCACTACTCGCTGGCTTAATCAAGACTCATCGCCATACCGATGAGCATCTTTTTATAGGCGCGACAGAAACTTCCAGAAATATAACCGCTCGTGACATTGGTGGAGAGATCCACTACCTTCTAGAAGACTCCAGAAGGTTCCGAACTCACCAACTTGGTCACCAAAAATGATGCCAACTTGGCTCAATCGGCAAGATTTCGCCAAGTTCTCATTGAATCGCCATTATAACCTAAGAGGCGGCATTGCTTGTGAATAGTACAATTTTAAGATGAAATAAATATAACATAGAGTAATATAAATGCATTAAACACTCAAATACAAATTATTTACACTATTTACACAAAATTCGTAACAATATATTTACATGTACTGAAAAAAAACATTCAAAAGGATAAAAAACTATCTGATAAAAACATTTTGATATTTTATTTTAATTTCATAGTTATTCATTCCACTGTGTTTAGTAAATTATTTAAACATGTATCAAACAGAAAAAAAAGTATATTATACAAAACTAACATATTCATTATTTTAACAATAATTTCCTTCTTAGGTTTTAAAATAATAAAATTGATTAAAAATAATCATTTAGCAAATAATTGTGACATACCATTTGTTTAAAAAGTAGCAGTAAAAGAGAAAATCACGTGTACAGATATATAATATTTTATTATATAGCTGGTACACCTGTTCTTTGCACACGTGAATTGAAAAATTAAACAATACATATTGAAGTATAACGAAATTTTTAATGAGTTAATTTTATGTGAATTGCAAATTAAAAAAAAAAAAAAGCTTTTGTGTATCTCAGCTGAGCAAAGAAAAAAAAACATTTGTTAAATTTTAAGTCTGTAGATCTTAGGGATAAGCTGATAAAAGGGATTTTATTTATTTATAACTCCCCGTAACTCTCGTGTGAGTCGATTTTTGAAAGCATCTTCCTAAACTGATCTCTGCTCAGCAAAAGTAACACATTGCTACAAATTTTGTGTAATGAACACTTAAAATAGTGTAAATAACTTATATCTGGAAGTGTAATACATTAATATTACTTTTTGTTGTATTTATTTTATTTTAAAATATTGCCACCATCTCTCCCTTCGAAATCTAGTTTTATTATTAAAAAAAATAGTGATTACACTGACCAATGGAATAAATTAAAAGCGAGCGTGCACTGAAGCATGGCATAAGCAAAACAAATAGGAAAGCTTTGCTTTACAAAAAAAAAAAAAAAAAAAAATAGATAGATGGTGTCACAGGCTTTTTGCTGATGGCAGAATTTTTTCCTACTTTCTTGACAATTATCGTTATATTTTAGAAATTTCACACAATATCTTTACAAATTATAGCCTATGTGTTATTCTGATGTATAAGCTATATTATTGTACAGTTTCATTAAAATCCATTCAGTTGTTTTCCCATGAAAGACTACCAAACATACTTTCGCATTTATAATATATATCTTGATAATTATAGCCCTACGATTTGTTTGCAGGTGACCTATTTTGGCTTGTAAATCCAGTACATAATGCATACCAGTGTATAACATGCACCTATACTTTCAAGCAGCATTTTTTAATTTTTAGATATATTAGCTATATAACAAGCAACCCCTTTTTTACAATGAAACCTTAAGTGTACAAGTACATTGCTCTCATGTTTTAAAGTCATTTATTCGTGGAAGTTCTTTTAAGTTCATAAGGCATGAATTTTCTTTTAACCCTATAATGTTCATTGGTTTCACACCAAAACCAAACATTAAACATTTTTTAAAAAATCAAATTAAAAATTTTTTTTATCCGAAAAAGAGCTATTTTTGAATTTTTGTTCTTTTTCCTAGCAAAAATGGCAGCACAACTACTATATTTAACCATTGAGGTCTCTTAAATAGAAAAATATTGATGCCTCTTAAATAAATTTCATTAGCGATAAAAAAAATAGTTATTTTAAATTGTAGCACATGATCTTACTATGAATCTTTCTAGTTATTAATTACAACTTTCAATCATTTTGGTTTCACTGAAAAACCAAACTCCAGTAAGAGGCAGTATTGCAAGTTTCTTGGCACCCGTTCTAAAGTGAAAATTCTCTTGGCAGCTGACTTTCGGAAGCACTATTTGTTTATTGCATGTTTAGCATAATATTTATTTACTTTAAAATTACAGTGAGAAATTTTTACATTTAAATATATTTAACCATACTCTAAAATTCTGCCACTCTTTGCAGCTGCACATGCCTAAATGTGACCCTGTGTGTACATAATAGATTTAAATATTCTCTCTTTATAGTTATGGATGGAAAATTTATATGTATTAGCAATTTTTTATTAAGAAATATAAATTATTTTTAGTATGCAACATAAAATATATGTAATTTTATGTCCAAATTTGTATTAAAAAATTTTAAATTGCAGAAAAATTTTAAAAAATAATTAAAAACTTTTAAAATTATTTTTCATTAATTAATTTCGTTAAAATGTAAAAGTTTTATGGTCATAAAATATTAGATTTTTTTCTGAATAATTTTTTGGATTGGTCAGTTTGAGTAGGAAAAATGGACCACTACTGTTCACTGGTTTCATAATGAAGCCATAAATTTCTCGAAATTGAAAAATGCTAAATTTTTTTTCTTTGTATATTTATAATCACCTTCATGCCTAATTGTCATTTTTGAAATTATTTCATTAAAACGTGTCAACCAACTCTTGATCAACTACTACATTGAAAAAGTTCTTAAAAAAAGCCTTTTCTCCATAAAGCATTATGAAAAAAATGTCTGATTCCTATGCAAAAATAATATAACCTTACAATCAAATTAAAAAAAAAATGATGAAATAAATTTACTAGATTGAAATTAAGTTTAAATTCTCTAAGCTGTTCATATAATAAATCATATTAATCAAAGTTTTTTTTAACAGAAACAATAAGAACTTCCAACAAATCTAAATGATAAAACTGTATCCCAATCACAACAAATGATATTGAATTGAATAAGAAACAACTTATCTGTTCTACTAACATTTTCAATGTAACAATACCTTTTTTAACTCCTTAATGATCATTTGAATCTAATGAAGCAATTATAAACTTATCAAGCTGAATATATCTTAAGTGATATGGAAACTCAGAAAGTTAAATATTGACTCAGGCAACATCCTTATTTATCAACCTGAGACTCAAAAAACTGATGATATACATCATTGGTCTTCAAACTTTATCAACTCATGGAATCCCAAAAACTATAAGGTTTTTTCATGGAGCCCCCTTTCACACACACAGAATAATGTACCTTACAATAATATTTGAAGTAGATTAACATGTTATAGATACTTCATACAAAGGCAGTTAAAAAAAATGTATTGTACTTACTACTAAAAATTTTAAATCTCATTTCAATATAATTTACTGATTAATAATATTGTTTTGTGATCCAAGTGTCACCTATCCATGCATTCTATTTGGTAATTGGGATATATGCTTGCATTTTAGCACACAAACTGTCAAAGTCTTGGCTATTGAGATTATCTGCAATTGCATTACATATCCTGCATTTAATTTTTTATACTTTGTTTTTGTAGCCACTTATGTTGAGAAATATTTTTCACTTAAATACATTGTTCTGATAGAACTATTAAAATGTTTATCACTGTGTGAGAAATTGTGCACATTTTGTATGAATTTGCAACGTAAAATTTAGGAGCTGGCCTAGCATAAATTTAGATTTTAATGCCAAATCTGTTCATATATCAATACTTTAATTGTTTCCTCTCCTTTATTATACATGCTTTTCTTCAACAAATGTAAAAACAATGCATTTTCTATTATTTATTAGAAAACTATTCAGTTTTGCAAGACATTGTACTAACTAGCATAAAACTATTTTGTGGAACCCAGTACAGCAAACAATAGAATATTCACAATCTAGTAGGTAAGAAAGATAAAACTTTTTTAATGTACTTTTATTATATCATAATAAAAGCTTAAAAAGTATTGTACAATAAAGTAATTTGTATAAATAAAGTTATCAGTTTTAATGAATGGAATCAGATTTAGATAATTGTAACTATACAAGCTTCATACAGAACGTGAATCCATTTTGCATACACATTTATATTCTTTCTGATTTTTTATAGTGACTTGTGGAACCCTTGAGTATGCCTCGTGGAACCCTAGGGTTCCGTGGAACACAGTTTGAGGATCATTGATATACATAAATAAAAATAAATCTACTTTTTTTTTAAGTAAAGTTGATATTTTACTTACCTTTCTGTGCGTAGCTCTTATGGGGTTCATATTGCATAATGAGTTCACGGACACGAGCAGGATCTGCATAGGGGTAGAGAATTTCATTCAGTCGTGGATCTCGCTGCTCTTTGTTCAAGAATTCCACCAACTGATCCACTGTCATGCCTTTCTTTTTACTTCCTGTTCTGTAATCAAACAAAATATAATTTTAAGTAATAAAGCAACAATTTTAAATATTACAGCATCAATAAACAGGACATTCTTATACTATTCTAAGCAAATATTTCAATCAATCCATGAGATCTTGCGCTTAATTCCGTAATTGAACTCACACAGGAGACTTACTCAGATGCTTATTAAATTTTGCTTTAAATAACTATTTTGTTAATATATGTCTTTTTAGCTTTAATTCAAACCACCATGTTTTATTTGTTTTCCTCTTTAAATTCTTCTTCAGGTTGTTTCCTGCAATAAATTTCAAATCTTTGATTATAAGACATTCTTACAACCTGATTCAAGTATTTTCTATTGATCTTCGCCCACCCAATGTAGAAAATTGTTATTACAGGACATCATTGTAAAATGAAAAATGATCAAATTTATCTTGATGTTCTTTAAGTTTAAAAAAAAGGAAATGCATTAATTGCCATTATTAACAGCACTGAATCTTTCTTTTATAAATCAGAATGCATGGTTGATAAATATAAAGATGAAACACTAAGTAGAAAGATTTAACGAGGGGGCCTTAAATATGAATAATAAATAAAAACACATAAGATGAAGAAAACTTTCATGTTGATCATAAAATTGAAACCCCAGAATTTGCACAATAAGAAATTCCCTAGCAAGACCTGAAAAAAAATCCAATAACATAGTACAGAAGTCACTATCAGTGCATCTAACACTAACAAAAAGTTATAAAATTCAGCTAGAAAAAGCAACACTCATCTATCCTTTAAAAAACAAATCATGCATTTCTTTTAAACATGGGAAAATGTCTCACAGCATGATTCCTACAGGTTAAAAAAAATTTCAAAACAATTTAATTGCATTTTTTAAACAAATGAACTGCATAAAACAAAATATAAACTTATGATTAATTCAAAATAAACTCTTTTTTTTTAACTTTTCTTCGTTGTTTAATGTTGGGACGGTGCTAGAGAACTAATTTTTAGGAGCAAGAATAGTTCTGTGATTATGTTCTTTCCTGTTTGTTGTTGTTTCTTAATCCAGATGGTGTAGCCCACAGCTACACCATCTCCATAAAACCAAAAATCTCCAAGAAATCCAGAAATAAAATGGAACTTCTTAAAACTTCGTCAAAAGTAAAACTCAAACCATTAAGAATATGACTCGGGGAGGTCTGAACAGCCTCGCATCTATGAACACTCTGGAAAGACTTTCCAGCCCTGTTGTTCTTTCCTGCTTGAGTTGACTCACTTCTGCAAGACAATAAATTGATTTGCTATGTGCAATGTTCAGATTTTATTTGGATGCTGAGTATTCTTAGTTAACAATATGTTTCATCATATACATGTTTATTTTTAATAAACAGAGATGTCTAAATTATCCATGCTGAAGAATTTTTCCATAAATAGTGACATTTAAAATAAAAATTAACTTTCATAAGTTGTTTTAAATTTCCACAAAAATTATTAATGCTTTTACATTTAAAACTGAATCATGAGCAAAATAATGAAAAAGAAAAATGGTTTTAGAAAATCTTTTAAACTTTCAAATTTTTAAGAATATTTAAATATGTTATCCACACTTAGTTTTTAGTTTAGTTAAGTTAGTTTCTGGGTTAATATTTTAACTAAGCAGCATGGATTTCTTTTAAAAATTAATGCTCTTTACAGCAACCAAGCTTTAAAATTTTAGATGTTGCTTTATTTTTACTATAATAATGCCAAAATTTGTATTGTTTAATTTTTTTAAAACTTTTATAACATATAGGGTAGCATGGTTGGTTTGTTCCTAATCTGCACCTAAAGTTGCAGGTTCAGCCACAGCCCAAGTTGGTGGATTTTCATGATGCAGAAAATTGACAGCAGCCATGTCATATGATTATATTGTATGTAAAAGATCCCCAGTGTGTCTGTTTGGTTTGTGTGCTCTCGGCAAAATTAAATTCTAGTACAGGTTCACATCATCAGAGCTCAGGTGCCTTCCTCTAGGGAGGAAATTGGGCATCAAAATTACCTGCAGCGATTGGTATTCGCCTATATGGTATTGCACTAAAAAGAGATACCAGCTTCTGGAAATGTACTAGGTCTGCAATGGTAAAACACCAATTCACAGCCCATTACAAATAAAAAAAACAAATAGATAAAGAAGAGAAAACAGTTACTCAAAAATAAATAGTTATTTACAAATAAAATGCATTAAATAAATTTATCATTTGTATTTTCAAAAATTAAGAAGCCCAATTACAATATGTTTAATAATTCAATGTGGAAAGAGAGGGAGAGTTGATGTTATACATAAAAAGTATTACTTTATTCAAAAGTTTAATCCTACCATTATAAATACATGTATTTCATCTTAAAATCAAAAGTTTTTTTTCCAGTAAATGTTGTCTTAAAAATAAACTATTTTTCGTTATGGATTATTTTATTGATAAAAAAATACTTTCATACAATATATTATTTAACTTACAGCCTTACAAAAATGGCATCCACCTCCTCCCTTCCTGTTAGATAACGGTAGAAACTTAAAAAATTCTCAAATGAAAACTTCTCAGGATTTATGGAATCATTCTGCAATGACAGAAAAAAATATATATCATTGAACATTATAATACTGTGGGACAAAACTTCTAAATTCAAAACATTAAATCAGATTTACTTTTCCAGTAGACACATCACACAACTCCAAAGCTTTTTCAACCCTTTTCTTATCTTCTCTGTTTTGAGCAAATAATTTAACAACACTAAAAGGAAATAAAATTAATTCATGAATATATAAAAAAAGCAAACAGTATATTTGTATTTTCTTAAGCATTTGGGCATTTTCTTTAGTACATTAGAACAGTATTAACATATTAAGACATATATCTTTCAGTAGTTTCTCTCTCCCTTGGCACATCAAATCAATGAATTTATATACATGTAAAACAATATTATTACTTTAAAATTACATTTGACTTATTTCAATTAATTCTAAGATAGAATCATATCTTCACAATAAGGAACTAATACATTACATTCATTTTAGAAAAGTCAGTTATGATATGCATTACATTAAATTTTCTATTCAACAATCCTAATATTATAAATATGAATGTAAGTTTGTTTGTTACACTTTCACACCTAAACCACTGAATCGATTTTGAAAATTCTTTCATCAATGGAAAGCTACATTATCAACGAGTAACAGAGGGTGCATTTTATCCCCGTATTCCCATGGGAATGGGAACTATGTGACTATATATATATGTACATATATAAAGGAGAAAAGAGACTCACTTGTCACAATATCTTAGGACCTATTAGACCAACATATTTGAAATTTGGTATATATGTTCCTTTCCTGGAGTAGAGATCTGCTAAGAATGGATTTTCTGAAAATCGATCACCAAGGGGCGTTATACATCAATATTCCGGTTTTTGAATGATTAGACCTATAAACTTGAAATTTTGTAAGCGCATTCATTTCACAAAGTATAGGTCCACTACAATAAGGGTTTAGGGAAAATAGACTCTTATGGGGCATTTCGGGGATATAAGGGGCGTTATAGATAAACATACCCGTTTTTGAACTGTTAGACCTATAAAATTGAAGTTTGGTTGGCCCTTTCCTTTTGCAAAGTACAGAATCGCCACACAACATGTTTGGCAATAATTAGCCCCAAGGGGTCATTGCAGACGCTTAAGGGGCGTTATAGCTAAATATTACCGTTTTTGAAACATTCAACTTACCAATTTGAAATATGGAAGGCACTTTCTTTTTACAGGGTAGAAAATGTTTTCAAAAGAGTTTTACAAAAATCAACTCTTGAGAGGAATTGCGAAGGTTTAAGAAGGGGTGTTATACATAAAAAAACTTCCTGTTTTTGAACTGTTAGATCCTTATACTTGAAATTGGGTAAGCATATTTCTTTTGATGAATAGAGATCTGCTAAGAATGAGTTTTAGGGAAATTGACCCAAGACTTAAAGGGGCTGCTGGACTTTATTGATAGAAAAAATTTCCATTTTTCAATGATTAGATTTAGACTTTAAACTTGGTGTGATGTTTATTTTGTTGAGTAGAGATTCACTGAAAAAGCTTTTACAGAAATCCACTTTGGGGGAGAGGGTTACGAGACCTCAAAAGATAATTCAACTCCAATTTTGGAAATTCAAATCCTGTTCTTTTTAAATCAAGAGGTGAGAGTTATAAGAATGTTTGTTAATGCATTTGAACAGGTGAACGGTATGTATTCCAACAACATCAAGAAATACCCAGCAAAGCAGGAGGGTAACAGCTAGTACTAAATAAAATAAATTTAAATAACATAACTTTCAAATTATTAATGAAACGATTATTTTTAATTTATAATTATGAAGAGAAAATGGTGATGTATATTTGAGATTCAGATTAGAGATAAGATAATTAATATTTTCAGTATTAAAAATTAAAATCTGATACCAAAAACATTATATACACAATATTTTAAGCTACAAAATGCATAATAGTAAGTGTATGCATGAGTACAGCTACAAAACGGATTACATGTAACAGACCTCATCATTCCAAACTTTCAGATAATAAAAGCACAATTAATCACTCTACAATTTTCCACACCATACCACATTAGTATGTTGAAACATTTCTATTTCAAATGCAAAAACTTCAACAAAATGGTTTTTAATAAGAATCATGAGAAACCATAAAAATCACTAAACACAAAACTATTAACTTTACTAAACTAGCCCTTTGTGACCTAAAACAAAGAACAATTAAGTAACAGTTGTGATCTGTAAATATATAAGAACTGTTGTATGATTTGTTGAGTTTAATTTTTCATTGAGCTCATTGAAATTTTTTCTAAATGTCATGAATAAAAATAAAAATTAAATATAGAAAAGAAATAAATTGCTAAAACAAAAATCATTACTCACTTTTTTACAGGAACTTTTCCATCTCTATCTATCATGAGCTTTATTTTTGTGTACAACTTTTCCAGAAATGTTGTTGTAGGTGCATTCAGAGCAAGCAAATTGTATGCCATTTTCATAAGAGCATCCGTCCATTCCTGCAAAAAAGGTTTTTATACATGACTTTTGCAAAAACTTAATCAGTATTGGCCATTCTAGATAAATGTTCAGTCAATCCAGCTAAATCTTTGAACATGAAACCACAGCCGATGAATACTTTTTTTATACCTTTTTTCCATTAAATACTGGATTATATGTCTCTCATACTTTGTGGTCAAAACTATTTTCTGCAAGTCTCTTTTATCTTCACATTTTAGTCTTAGCATATTTAAGTCATATTTTCCCTGTGTGTGTGAATCTTACCTTTTTTTTTTTTTTTTTTCTTTCCAATTTCTACTTTTTATCTTTTTAGACCCAAGAACCTTATTTTCAAGTTCAATGAAAAAGCCTGATGTAATTTTAAACTGTGTTTCTTGAATCTGAACAGAATTTTTAATGTTAAATAATGAGTCCATAAATAACTATTATATAACTAAATCTCATAAAACATAAATTAATATAATTTTATAATAAACAGTATTATTCTACTAAAATACCCAAAAAATTTCCAAATAACTAAGTTAGCAGTTAATATTAAATGCTCAGACAGAATAACTACCAAAGTATATCTTATAGAAATGAAAATTATCAGATTCAACATTGAACTATTATCAACATTATCAGACTCAACTATTAATGAAAAAAAAATTTCATTGTAAAATCAAAACAAAAGTGAATATTGTAATATAGGTATCTCATACAAGTACTTTCATAACCAATAAAGTAAAAAATCAACAAAAGATCATATTTCCATTAAATTAAATATATTTAAGAATTCAAGTACAAGTGAATTAAACATTTGACTCTACATAATAAAGAATAAATATCTTACTTGAGCAATTTCTCTTCCATTACAACAGAAATTAAGATAACTAATGTTGACTAGGTCAGGTCCATATACAACTGTTACTATCTTATCTTCCAGAGGAATGTCTGGAGGACCCATGGTTACAGAATCTTTCAATTTACCCTCCTAAGTAAAGAAATATATGTATTGCATGCATATTCAAATTACTTTTGTTTTTGAAAAATAATCTTTAATTCTTTTTACCTCACTAATATTTCAGTAGATTTTAGTATTTTTCAATATACATTTTAAAAACAATACATATAAAATTTGATACAGGTAGTTTTAAACAAACACACAAAAGTGAACATAAAAACAATTCAAAGAAAATCTAACTATATGAAATAGTTCTTTAACTTAATGAGTGAAAATATACGAAAAAAGGATATATATATATATATATATATAGTGATATATTTTGAGCTACATAACTTAATATATTCTCATCCTGTTCAACACTCTCTCTATCTTTCTGTTGAAGAAAAACAATTCCTGTTAAAATTAAATTTAATCCTAAATCTGTTGCTCAAAACCAATAGTAATAATAAATAAAACAAGTTATTTTTTGCATTAACTCAACTTATGAAGTAAAACCTTTGAAATAGGATATATTGTTGTGTGTGTGTGAATTTTCAATACATTAAAGTATATACCAAAACAAATGAGTGACAGATCACAAAATGCACCAATAATAAACTTAAAAAAAAATTTGTTATGAAATTATGTTATGAAAGAAGTTTGTTATTTTTTTATTCAGCGATTACCTATTAGGAAGTTTGGCAATTTAGTAAAGTGAAAAATATTCCCTTCCTCAATACAAAACATCAAAAGGCTACTTTGACTTTACTTCTTAATTTTATCTCCCTTTAAAACTTTAAAAAAGTTGTCTGTGTAAAATACTAAGAATAATCAAAAAGCACAATTTTAAGACATATGGAGTATAAGGCAAAATTTCATATGGTGAATTCATCTAGCATCCATTTTGTCAAAATGTACTAAAAGAGTATAATCTACAGTGAAAATCGTTTAACATAAAACTGAGGGGACTGGAATATTTTTTTTTGTGTTAAAAATTTCATGTTATAGGATATTGCAAAATATATATATATATATATATATATATATATATATATATATATATATATATATATATAAATAATTTTTTATATATATATATTCAACAAAATTAAGTTTATTAGAGTACATTTTATTTGCATATATATGCAAGCATTTAAAAAAATCAATGAAACAAAAACATTCACAAGAAATTGATGAAATTCAATACAAAATTTGTAAAGTTTTTGCGTTTCTTAAAAAAAAAAAAAAATTGAGTTTTTGGAAAATAATCAGCATTTGCTTTTTTAGCAACAAATTGTCAACAAATCTATTAATGTTGTCCATTTTTTTATTCATTTTACCATTGGAATTTATGTCTAAATAACTGTGCACACTTTTCAGGATGTTCTTCATTTCGGAAGATGTGAGAACAGGAGCTGCATTATTCATTTCATTTCTGTAACCTGACTCAATTATATTCATTTATTTTTGAACAAACTCTAAAATTTCTTTGACTGCCAAAATTGGGGCTGTACACACATTATCATTATTTGAAACCAATTCTTTGAATGATGCAGTAGGACAGTCCAATAATACAGAAACTTTCTCAAACATTTTATTAAGTGTTCATTCCCAGAAGGGAAATCTTTTTATGTTGAGTGATTTTTGTTTCACTTTAAGAGAAAAGAATGCATGGAAATACATAGTAGTTTGTCAGGACCCTTGTATTATTTTGTGTCAACCAATATTTCATCTTAAGCGTTTTTGTGTTAAATTTATTTCACTGTATATGGAAAAACAGCAAATTTATTTGTATAGCTGATCAATTTTCTTATAACATTAATTGTTATTGTTTTTCAAATAACAAATTATTTTGTATGGATGTTTTAACTAATGAGATAATACAACAATACTACATACCCAACCATATACACATGTAAGAATAACTGACACCTTTTAAATAAGACAACTTCCCAAGCACGCCATGTGGGGTACTTACGTATTAGCATCACCACAGTCAAAATTGCATGATAAGATTTTTCGTCAAATAAAACATGTAAGAATTTTTGTTGTTTTGATATCATGCCACGATTCACGTGGCTTAAACTCTGTTGCAGTGACGCTAATATGTAAGTACTCCATATTGCCACAGGATACATAGTATCCATAACTCACAACTAAATTAGCAAGAATGGTTCAAATTTGGGCACTATCTTCAGAGAAGTAATGCTACATTTCTACTTTTTCATGTACTTACATTCACATCTCTGAAATTTTCAAGACCCCGCTTTTTATGTGCATAATGTTTAACTAATGAAATGCTAGTTTTTATTCTTCTTAGCTGTTTAAGTAATTTTTGGATATATATTTTAATTCTTCCTGCGCAAGCTAGATATTCGTACTCAAATATGCTACAAACATTTTATTAACAAAAATGACAGTTAATACCATACAAAAAGTTTTAATTCCAGAAATTCTTTCGATAATGAAAAAAAAATATTTAAAGGTATACGTACATGATAATGTATTGCAAAACTCACTTACAAAACAACACAAAAAATAAAGAATTGCTTTTGAGTCAGAAATTTTGAAATTAAAGTATCATCATAAGAAACGAAATTAAAAAAAAAGCAAAACTAGCAAACGGGCAGCTTGAAAGAACAAACTTGAAAAAATTTACTCTTGAAAAAATCTTAAACTCAGACTAGAAAGATTAAAATTATACATTCAGGTATTCAAAATAAAATAAAAATATATACAAAGCGTGACAAAATAAAAAGCAGGATAAGAGTTGAATTCTGAGTAAAGATTTTACGAATGATTAAGAATGCTCAGTTGTTGTTGTTTCTTATGCCATCTGCTCTCGACACTTCCTGGGGCTGCGGTAGCCCAGTGGTTAGGTATCCAACCATGGCAGGCATGTCATGAGTTCGATCCCAGTACCACTAAGACCCGCCGTGTAGGGCAGCGATGCACGTTAAATCTGTCGAGAGCTGAAACGTCTCCCGTTGGTGTGGTGTGGTAGTTAGGAGAGGGGGTGCCAGCTCAGGTGTCGTCCACGTCACTTGACCATGGTTCAAAATTACGTGGTCCGTCGCCTAAAGCCCTCGTGTAGCTGAGCAGTGCGACGTTAATATTAACTAACTAACTCGACACTTCCTGGCAAGCTAGATGTACGCCTGTCGTTGGCTGAGGCCTTGAGAGCCATACAGGTGACAATACGATTTAGTTCGGCTCCACCCCAATTTAGAGGAGAACACCCTGGGAGTAGGGATCAGGGGCCACCCACTTCTCTTTCCCTAGCCTCACAAAGGACTTGCAGCTCGGCGGCTATTTAGAGTACCCCCATGCCACAAAGGCATTATACATTTATAAACATCTATGTCTACTCGGGATTCGAACCCAGGCCCTACGGCACAACAGTCAGCGTCGCTAATCACTATACCGGATGGGCGACAGAATGTTCAGTAGCTGAGTCGAATACAAAAGCAAAGACATCCAAGTTGTACAGCTTATTGCATAGAGCAGTGCTCCGCAACCTTTTATCACCGCTGACCGGTCAACGTTTATTAATTTTACCCTGGCCGCTGAGGGGAGGATGTTGATTGTTTATATTTTGAACTGTTTTGATTTTAATAACTTTAATTTAAGTGTATTTAATCGTGACTTCTGAATAAAATATAGCTACACCAGAAAATGAATATAACGTGATTTAAAAGGAATATTAAGTGATTTTCATAAAAAGTAGCCCAAACCTAAGAAAAATTTACCAGAATAAATAAAAAGAGAAATAATTTAATGTTTCTTGTGCGAACCGGTAGTATTTGATCCCGGACCGGGCCGCTGGAACACTGGCATAGAGTATACAATTTACATATTGATGAATTATTGAGACGTTGCATCTGCAATGTTCAACAAATCATGATTATATGCCAAAAAAATGACCTATTCAACTAAAATTTGTGTATATTTTTTGGTAAACTAGGAATTTAAAGTCATTGGGAAAAATTTTTTAAAAAAGTACGTAGTTGGGAAAACTAAGGGACTGGTGCTCTTTTCAGTGACTGCAGTAAAAAAATAGGGCTACAGCAACATTGCTTAAATTCAATATGTACTTTATTTATAAAACTTTTGTTCTCACATTGGTCACGGAGCAACAAAGAGATTTTAAGCAATCGGTACGTGTGGAGAGTTTTCGTAAAATATGAAAATCGAAAACCGAAGTTAAAATACTGAAACTATGGATATTCCTTCTAGGCATCATTCCAAAAATTGTATTTGTTGAAGAATAATTCGAAAGCAGTAGGAGGAAGAGGGCCAAACGACAGGTTGGCAGGCTG